>JAVSBS010017578.1:0-21461 GCA_033124195.1 Coracias cyanogaster | reverse complement strand
TCCACTCAGGTGAATACAAAGGTGAGGAGAAAAACAAATCTACCTGGCAGCTCTCGCTCCTTTTGTTTCTCCGGGTAGCGGCTCGGCTGCACGCCCCACACGGGATCTCCTCCAAGAGCCAGGCGCTGCGGCAGGGAGAGGTCAGGGAGCAGAGGGGGCCATCAGCGCACCCCTTGGAGGGGACAGATGGACAAACAGCGGGACAGCAGCCTTTGTCTGCTTGTTCTGAACCGGGGATGCCAACAGACATCAGCAGCTTCTCCCGTGACCGTTTAACTCAGTCCCAGAGCTTTGGCAGAGACCTGCAGGTGACACAGCCGGCGCTTTGCGATGGGTTAGTCTGGGAGCTGGGGTGGTCGGCAGCGGGGCTGCGCTCGGACTCGTCTCCGTTCCTTCTGCATGACTCCAGCCCTTTCCTTTTTTCTTTTTTTGTCCTGCCAGAAGGGTAAACCACAGCTGAAGTCTCTTTTAGAATCAAAATACTGGCTTTAGAGCGGGCGTTTAAGCACTGCGTTCATTATCTAACTAAATAAACATTCATTAGAAAAGGCAATAATTAAAATATACAATTTAAGAGAGAAAAAAAATGTGCCTGTGCCCTGCATTGCCTTGAGATACGCTGAGGTTCGGCAGAGAAACAAAGAGCCCAGAATGACAGAATTGTCTAGATTGGGAAAGACCTTTAAGATCATCAAGTCCAGTCATTAACCAAATACTGACAAGTCCTCGACTAAACCATATCCCTAAGTACCACCTATGCCTTTTAAACCCCTCCAGGGATGGGGACTCCACCGCTGCCCTGGGCAACCGGGTCCAATGCCTGGTAACCCTTTCAGTGAAGAAATTCCTCCTGACATCCAACCTAAACTTCCCTACAGCTTAGAAATGCCATGCTCTGCTTCTGCAGGGGGGATAGGTCAGGACAGCCCTCCCCAGACTGGGATTTCATCACCTGGAGCAGGGTTTCCACGGCTGGAAACTCACTGGGATGGTCCAGCCCCATCTGCGGGAGCAGGGACAGGATGGGTGGGCACGGGGAGCTCTGCTCCCACAGGATCATCTCCTCACACACCCACCCACCCACCTCAGCCTCTGCCTCCCCAAAAGCCTTCTACAGACACATCAAAAATCCACTTTACACCCCTGGATCCTCCCACCACCATTAGGTCTCTCCCCTCCTCGCTTCCCATTCCCTGCTTATCTTTTATTCTACCAGATCTCTGGGTTCAGGCTGGAGGCCCCAGTGATGCTGTAGTCCCAGCATCACCCCCAGGCACTGTCCTCATGTTCAGGAGCACTGGTGATGAGTCTTCATCTCTCCAGATCATTTCTTCACCATATAACCTCCGATAACACCGTGGCCCCACCTCACCGATAAACAGAGCAAAGAAATAACCGAGAGCACACCCTAAATAGCCTCATAAAGCACTTCAACCGTAAGCGCTGCATTTGGAGCTGCTATTCTATCCTCCTTCAGAAATTTCTTCATAATAAATTGATGCCCGAGTTATTTGATGAATCACTGCTCGGTTATTAAACTATAAATCGTTCCTGCACCCCCCAAAAACGTAAAGAACCATCAGAGGAATCCCTTAAAGAGGATTTCATCACGGTCCGCTCTCTGAAGGAATTTGGAGCAATATTTGGCCAGTGTGCTGGGGGGAAAGGTTGACTTTTTTTGGCAATTTAGTGGCTTCAGGTGGAAGCACGGAGCTGAGCTCCCCAGGGAAGGCGGGGAGGAGGCTAACCCCAGGCAGGTGCTGGGCACCAGAGAGCTGCCCAAACAGCTGGAGCCGGGCGAGAGGAGCACAAATCCTGCCTCTGCCCGGCCCTTGCAGAGAGGAGCCTCGCACAGCCCCGGCCAAAGGTGCCATCCAGAGCACCCTGCGTGGGGAAGGGGCAGGGTGGGGTAGGAGGGAGCGTGTTTGGGCAAAGTCCAGAGGAAGGGCTGATGTTGGGAGGTCCCTTTTGAAATGCCGTGGGGTTACTGAAATGAATCTTAACCCTCTTTGGGAATAATTTCTTATCAGTCAGGTGCAGAAAGATGAAGGCCCGTGTTGTAATGGAATCAGAAACCACCCACTGTATCTCCACCATGTGTCCCACCAAAGCCCTGACCTGGGAGCAGCACAGGCACATTAAAACCCTCGAGCTCCCTTTTGGGCAGGCTCCTCCTTTCCTTACAAAAACCACAAGTCTCGTCTCACCTTATTTTCTCTTCTGTTTCAAACAGGAAATCTAGTCTCTCTGACTCGAAGCTGCCTTCCCTGTACGCCTCTTGGACACTATCGACCGCCTCGCTCTCCTCCCAGGGGAGCATCTCCGAAAACGGCCCGAGACAAAGCAGAGCCTTGAAGCCGGCATTGCTGCCGGTGCCCATCCCCTCGCCCGGCAGGAGCGCGGCCACGGGACAGGCATCGCTGCGGCGTGGACGTGGCAGCACCAGGAAGAGTAAGTGCTTCGGGTGGCTCTCAGGGAGGGAAAAGGTAAATACGTTCCCCCTAGACCGTACTGGCTGCCTGCAATTAGCACCGGAGCCATAATAAAGCAGAGAACCTTCTCAGGAGGACAGCAGCTCTCCAGAGTGGGCTGCTGAAACATCAGTGCACAGATACAGGGAGAAATAACCCCTAATTATACATGGACCCCTAATTATACACAGACAACCTTGGGCCCTAAGTTAGCTTTTGTCGCTCTGGAGGGAGGTTTTGGAATTGTCATAGGCGGCTCTTTGAGACCTCCAACTCCATGCTCAGAAGCAACTTTTAAAAAGGTTAATTTAGGGTATTATTGGGAATTACTAAGAAAGGAACACAGAGCAAGGGAGTAAAACTCCGCTGTGCCATGGGGGGAGCTCTGGTGAGCTCGTATCCTGAACGCTTCATGTATTTCTGGTAGCTCAAAAAGAATATAGTAGAATCAGGAGGATGATCAAGAGAACAGCATAACTTCTATTTCAGGAGAAAAAAAGAAAAACCGCTTGGAAATATCTGAGATGCATAAAATAATGAATCGCCTGAAGGTGAGAAAGGATACTTCACAAAAGAAAGAAGCGGGAGTTGCCCAGTGAAATCGTGAAGTCAAAAGCCTTGATGTAGCAGAGAGCTGGAGGGGAAAAGCCTTGTATCTATTTTTCTCCTCCTCCGCAAAGATCCAATACATGCGAATCACCCGCACAGCCCGGGGATGTGGGAAACACAGGACGGAGGGCGGGAGAGGAGCCCTCGTCAGCCCCTCCAGCAAAGCTGGTGAGGAGCTCAGGGTCCTACACCACCGGCTGTCCCCAGCCGTGGTCGTTGGGGTAATTTTTTGACTCAGCACAGAAAATCTCTCAGCGAAGGTTTTTGCAGAGCTCAGTTGGTCATATTCTTTCCAAATAAGCTGGCAAAGTTTATCTTCAGCCCTTGGAATACATTGGAAAGTCAGTGGTGCCTTCGCCAGTGCTTGCAGATGGAGCTGCTGCCAGGGCAGGCAGGACCTGGGCCAGGGGAGACCTTTGCAAGGGCCGTTGTCAGTGGTTTTAGACTCAAAATTGAACTGAGGATTCATTCCCCTGTGGTGGCTCTGTTTAAAAAAAAACCAACAAATCAGTCTTGTGAACAGCAAGAAACTGCTTCAGGAGAAATAAAATGTGTGGCTTCCTGCACCAGAGAAAGCAGCTATGGGATGGAGCAGCCAAACAGGAACCACAAAGAGCACGGGGTGGTGAGGACTGGCAGAGGGCTCGGGGCAGGGCTCCTGCGGGCAGGTCCTGCCTTCAGCACAGAAACTGCGTGGAGGGGACAAGGAATGTCCTAGCCCCCACAAGGACCCCATCAGGGTGGAGGTCTTCTGCTCGGGGGGAAATTTCTGCTCCCCAGAAGCACATGCTGCTGGCAGATGTCCTGTGTCACCCAAAACGGTCACCCCCTCACCCCCTCACAGTGGGGCTGTGTCTGATCCTACTGCTGATGGCAGCTCATGGAACAGTGCTGCCACAGCCCCTCCGCTCAGGACCTGGGCTGGAAAGTCCAACCCTGCCACGCTCAAGTATTTCCAGTCCAGGAGAAGGCAGGGCAAGCTCTCAGGAACCAGACAGGTCCTATCCAAGACAGAAGGATGTCTGCAGTAGGAGTTGTTGTGCAAACACAGGGGGATTGTGGGTTTCATTTGTTGGTCTTGCCGGTGTCCAGCGAGCAGCTGCCTGCTGAGGGGAGGCTGCGGAGGCAGATGGGGTTGGTACGTGGTGATCCCTGAGAGCTACGACCCCGCAGCATCCCTGTGAACAGGGCTATTAGTGCTGTAACCATCGCTCGCTTCTCTTTGCTCTGTCTGTACTGCTTGGGATTCCTGCTGACTGACTTCTTTTAAAACGGCTCTCGCTCCCCAGACGGATCTCTGCAGCGGCCGGGGCAGGCAGGGACCCCCGTGCACGTTGCCGGCTCCCTCAGACGTCCTCCCACGGCCACGCTGCGACCTCAGCAGATCCAGCTCTATCAGCACAGCATCCCTCCTGGAGCCAGCGTGGTCGAGGCAGGAGCAAGGCCGAACTTCTCCCACGATGTTTCACCGGCACTGGTGGTCAGAGGAGGGGAAAGCAGAACTCCCTCCGTGTGCAGCTCGGTGATCTTGGATGCCAAAGACCCTCCAGCAAAGAGCGAGGCAGCTCCAAAGCCACCTGCCTCAGCCCCACCATCCATCCTGGTGAAGCCAGACACCTCCCGCAACACCGCCGAGAAGGTACGGCCAGCAGGTACCTGCTGCGTCAGGGGGTCCTCATGGGACCACCATTCAGGGTCAGCCCAGTATTGACCGGGACCAAATTCCTTTAGGGCTTCACTCCATTCTCACCCAGAAATCACCAGAGTTGGTACATTAAGACATCAGATACTTGTGTTGCTGACGTGGTTCAGAGCAAGCCCTTTAGATGCTGCAGGACCTCTTTCCATGTAAACCAGTGTCAGTTACAAGCAAATCTTGAGACTTTTCTGAGGTCTTAAACTGGGCAAGAATCCCACCCTGATTTGGGGAGCGAATGAGGAAAAGCCGCAGACCCAAGTGTTAGACCTTACATCAGGCTGGTCTCTACAGATCTCCCCCAGCCCCCTCCATGTCACTTTGTCTGAGCCATTTGGAACAGAAATTTCTTTCCCCTCTGGCAGCCAGAAGGAAACTTCATAAAGATAAAAATCGTTCTGCAAATAGCCCTAGTGACAGCTTTCCCTTCGCGTGGCTCCCAGAGAGTCAATCATTCCACAAGCCCCTGAAAGCCCAACCGAGCTCAGAGCTCCCAGGAGGAACATCACCAGCTGGAGAGAGATGACGGGCTCTCCATGAGGGGCATGGCAGGACAGGGGACCCCCCTCCTCGTGTCCGCTGCCACCTGCCCTTCCCCTCCACTCTCTCCTGCTGCCTCGGGTGGTGGCTCCTGGACCACTCCTAGGTGACTCCTGGACCACTCTCCCAGGTCTCTGCTGCACCACACCACGCTGGTCCCTGGTGCTCTCCTCCACCTGCCATCAGCTGCACATCACACTGGGCTTCTCCACAGGCCTCCTCTGCCCTGGGAAGGAGCCAGCCACCCCTCAGCTCACCCCCTGGTTCTCCAGGGCAGGCCACAGCAAGGAGGGTGGGTGGCTGCTCTTCCCACAGTGACTTTGGCCCCCTTCTCGTTGCAGCAAGTGAAGACGGTGAGGTTCCAGAACCACAGCCCTCCGCCGCCCAAGCGGCACAGCCTGCAGCCCTCGCCGAGCCTGGCGCGCGTCAGGACGGAGCCGGTGCCCGCAGCGGAGGCTCTCCTGCCAGAAGCCATCCTGCCGGTCCCCGAGCTGGCTGTGCTCTACTCGCCCAGGGCCAGCTCCAGCCCCATGCACCAGCGGCGGGCGCTGCACCCCAAGGCGCTGTCGCTGGACCTCTCCGGGCAGCTGACCTTCCCCATCAAGAAGAGCTACAGCAGCATCTCTGCAAACTGAGAGGGTAACTCCTCTGCTTGCTTCCCCTCACGCTCCTGCTCCTCCCGGCCCTGCTGCGAGGGGTGAGCACCCCGGACCCGCACCCGCCTGCCAGCTGCACCGCTCCCCGTCCCGTGGCGAGGGGCAGGGGACACCCGCATCTCCCCACACCTCCAGCACCCTCTGGACCTGCAACTTGCAGAGAACTGGGGGAGCTCCTGAGGGAGCAGGACATGACAGCGTCCGTCCCTGCACGGGAGTGGCCTGGCCTGGCCAAGGGCGGCCGGAGGAGCCCCACTGCCCAGGGAGATGCGGGGCGGGTTGTGGCATCCAAAAAGCAATGTTCTTTGGTGTCGTGTGAGGCTGCCTGTAAGGCACCGGAGGAGGAGTGGGAGGGGGAAGAAAGCGTGCGGGTATCAGAAATAGTTAAGCTTGTTTTGATCTCCTCACTGCTGCAGGAAAGCCCACAGAGATCAAAACACTGGTTCATTACCTTCCTGCTTCTGCAGGATAAAGAAACCATAAATCAAAATCAGTCAGTTCCTGGCTGATGGTTCCTGTTGCCTTTTGAGGGGGGTTCACTCGGATTTCTTTGTTGGGTTGGTTGCTTGCTCGCTTCTCTGTTTGGTTTTAGCCCAGGAGTTTTAAGGCAGAGTGCAGTTTAAGAAGTGATTTGGAGAGGAAAGAGACACGGAAAAAGGGACGTGCCGTTATCACAGCCACTTAGACTCTGCAGACAGGGGCATTGGATCCTGCTCCTCCTCGGTGCTCGGTTTCCTCTAATTATCTGTCAGCTACCTCCCAGCCTTCCATGAGCTCACTCCAGCTCCCTGCCCCTGCCCACCCATTCAGAAACAGCTTCTGTAAATAGCCCGGGTGGAATTCAGAGGTTTCAGTCTGCACCAAGGTGCACCAAGCACTGTCGGTGTCATGGGCGGCAGAATGGAGCACTCGCCGTGCCACAGACCACCCCTCGCCTTGGCAGTGCCAGCTCCCAGCTGCCCCATTCCAAGCATCTTTCCCCTGAATCCAGGGGGCTGTGCCCGCCTCGCCGGCTGGGACTGCTCCCCAGCAAACCCCTGCACAACAGCTCATGTTTTTCATACTTGGTTTTTAGTGCTGGTTTGCAGACCGGCAATTCCCATCCTGGCCACGGACGCCAGATCTCCTAACAGCGGTGGCTGCGCTTCAGCCAAGCTGCTGTAAAATCCCACCCTCGGCTAATTGCACACAAACCCCATGAAATCAACTCCGCCGGTCAGCGGGAAGTCTCCGAGGCACCAGCACAGCCTCAGAGAAGGATGTTTTCTTCTGGAACTAAGAAAAGGGGATGGAGGAAACCACGTACTAGTCTACAGCCCCTGTCCTTTTACTCCTTCAGACTTCTCCTGTCCGTGGAGCAGGAAGCTGGCGTCTGCCTGCAGGGATCTTCAGTAGCACAGAAACCACCGACGGCACAGATAAGTTCTTCACCTTGTGCTCTCTGTTGCTATTTAAGCTCCTGCAGAAAAATCTTATCAAGCTGCAAATGCGCCGTTTGCCCACGTATAAAAGGCAGTGGAAGCTGCAAAAAGAGGGTGAGCATGACTCTCAGCAATGCCCCCTCACAGACAGTCGAACATCTCAGAGAATACACGGTCTAGGAGCCAGGGGGATGTTGGGACTTGATGATCCTCGAGGTCTTTTCCAACCTAAATGATTCTATGACACGCTGGATCTCTGCTGAAGACTCCTCTCATCCTCTCGAAACTAACCCAGAAACCCTCCTAAACTGGCTCTGTAACCAGCAACACCTCCACTTCTCCCAGGCACATTCAGAAATAAACAGAGTCGCATTAGGAGCAGCTCAGGTAGTAATTTATAGTGTTGGTGTGGAGGGGAAGGAGGGGCTGGCTGCGCCCGGCTCCCGAGGTGATCACTCGCTGCATGCTGATGAGAGGAGCCCCGGCTCGGTGTGACCCGATCCGTCATCCACTGACCAAGCGTCTAATGCACTTCAGCAGCTGTCCTCCCGCGGGCCGCGCGAAGGCGGTGGCATGGGTGGCTGGAGCTACACCAGGATTCATTATGCAGATGGAAATGCTGTCGGAGAAGGAGCAGCAGGAAACGCGAAGCCCAGAGGGACGCCTGGCAAGGACGGTGTGTGTGGGGAAGGAAGGGGAACTCCTGCGCTTCACTGCCCCCAAAAGCAGCATCCTCATCCCGTGCCAGTACAACAGAGCCAAGGTCTCCTGGACTGCCGTGGTCACGCTGTTTGCGGAGCGGGGTGACGGGGCTGGGAGCAGGCTGGGCTGTGTCCTGGGGAGGGGACAAGCCGATCCCTGCGCACGGACCATGGTCGATGCCAATCCCCAGCTTTTACACCCTACAGCAAAGGGCAGCCGCGAGCCCCCGGCTCCAGCTGGGCTCGGTGTCCCAGAGAGCTGGCAGCCAGACGATGAGCCAAAGATCTTCCTTTGTCACCGGCAATTAACCCTGCCCCGCAAGACCCCGGGTTCACCGGGAGCATTCCTTGAGAGCAGGAGCACATCAACAACTGCTGACGCTCAGGAGAGAGCTCGGTGCCACCTGCACGCAGAGACACATGTGAAGATGAGGGGCAGAAAGAAAACAAGGAACCACAACTCCCTGGGGCCTTCGGACAGATGTACATCGAACTAAGCCACCTTGTAAATGTAATCTACAAGCGGGGCAGGTTTTCCCACCGGAGGCAGGCAGGCAAGGCCAGGCAGCAAGGAAGAATCTGAACTTGAATTTGGGGCTGCAGAATGAATAGCTCAGGGAGCAACAGCCAGAGGTGGCTGCAGCTCTGTGTCCCACACCTCGGTCCTGCCACCAAAGCCCAGGTACGAGGAAGGGCAGCCCCTCCTTTGGCCACATCGGATGTGCTGAGCTTCAGGGCACGCCAAGAGCAGCAGGAAAAGCCAAAGGTGCTCAGCAGGCCATAAGACTTCACAGGCTATAGAGTCTTTCTGCACATCTGGGCTCACAACAGCTGGGTACCGCTCACATGGTCAGTTCAGAATATTGCCTTTCATGGAACAAAACCACCCTCTGATCCTCTCACACCAAGATAAGTAGCAATAAGCTTTCCCAGCACAGGGAAACCTGCAGAACCATTCAGCCCACTGCACAGTACTGAAGTCTAAAGACAAAGACACCAAAAATCACCACAAATCTCTCCCAGACTTGGCCCTTAACCCGCTGTGCCGTGACAACAAGTGGCAGCGTCGGGCTGACGGGGACAGGGGAAGCTCTGGCAGCGGGGCACACGCACGGTCACAGGCGATGGCAGGGGAGGGAAGCACTGACAGCGAAACCGGTGCTCAGTGAAAGAGCAGACAGCTATTCTGGGACAGATGTCTCAGATTCCTGCACGGGATATTTCAGTGCTTCGGTGCTATGGTGATAAGTGCCCTAAATATATTTAAAATATGTAGGGAGAGAGAAGTGAAAACAAGACATATTTTAAAGCAACTGCTCTAATAAGCATCGTGTTCCCATAGACACTTGCCCACTGGTTTCACACTGCAGCCGCTGGGCAAAATGCTGCGTCCTCCTCACCTTCTCCAGTCCTCCCCTGGCAAGCCCAAGAGGAGGCACCTGCACAGAGTTGTTTCACCACGGAACCTCCCAAGGAAGAGGGACTAGAACCCTGACCTTTTTCTTCCAAAAGCCCAGGCTGGAGCCAGAACCTCCTGGCACTCACCGAGCGCTTCATCCGGAGCCCTGGGCCAGGCAGTGACCAACAAGTGGCCCTTGTCTACACAGAGAAGCCGGTAATGCTGGGGAAGAGAACGACTGGGTCTGTTGGGGAGCAAGTGTCTAAGTGCACCAGACCAAAAACATCTGTTCTGGAACAATTACTCCAACCACCTTTACTCCACAAGCAGAATCACCGTGCTGCGTTCTGGGACCATGAGCAAAACACATTTTTTTTGTTTCAGCTCTGAGCTGCTGACCTGAAGCATCTTCCATGAGGGTCTGCTCCAGACCTCTGTCGCTTTCTGGCTGCTGTCATCCAATTTTTATATTTTTTTTAAATGAATAGCAATGAAAAGGGAGGCGTCACATGTTGGCAGGAGGGTGGAAGCTTTACATGGAGGTGGATGAGCTCTTCAAGGGTTTCTGTTCTTTTTTTATATATATTCAACTTCCCTCCTGTCTTCCCACACCCCAGACTCTCTTCAGCCCATTTCCCCAGAGAATAGAGGTTAGAGAGCAGCATCGGGACCCTGTTTTGTCATTCCCGAGCTGGCCAGGAAGGCCCACAAGCAAAGGCCACCCCTTCCCCCAGGGACATCTCCCCTCTGCACTCCCAATGGGATGGAGATGCTGGTCCAAGCCCTGGGCTGCCTCAACCACCAAGTCTACAGGCTTTGGTTTTACCACAGGCCATCACAGGAGGCACGGAGCGCCAAGAGAGCAGCACCAGGAAAGGCAGAAAACAACTGCAGGTGTGCTGCAGCATGATGTGTTTCTCTAAGGAGAACACATCGCTCCCTGCCTGCCCGGCTGAAGGTGCCACAGGCTGGTCCAGGTCCAAGCACCCCGAGCATCGCGTCTGGCAGTGAAAGGAGCTCTGGAAAAGCTCACAAAGCGGCACACGGGGACCGAGGGACCGTTCATGAACCTCTTGCAAGTTCTTGAATTGGGCTGATTTTCTCTCTACTCATTTCTTATGATTAGTTAATGAAGTGGAGCCCGAATCAGATCATTCGTCAGCTCAGCTTTAATTGCCTGCCTAGCCTGGCAGAAACCTCAGAGCTCTTCAGTAAGTAACTGTCACCCCACGCCTGGACTGCAGTTGTGCTTCCTGAGGAATGATGAGCAGAGGCGGCCGAGGTAAGCCAGCAGACCGTGAATTCTCTGCACACCCTTCACGTGGAGGATGCCTCCCTGCCCCAGGCAGACACAGCTCTTCTCAGGCACAGAGGAGTCTCCCCTTCGAGAGCTGCAGTGTTGGGCCCACAGGGGACTCTCCCACCACTTGCCCCCAGGAAGGTCGCAGGGATGACGTTCAGGCTCAGGAGGGAATTCTGCAGGGCTGTTTCAGACGGGAACTGGCTGCTGTGTCACTGGCAGGCTGCTCTCCTAGGAGCTGGAGAACCCTCCCCAGGCTGGGGTCCATGGAACACCCCCAGGGATCAGTTCCTGCTGTGCAATAAAGAGGGATCTAACGATCCCTTGGGTTGGGAAACAAGCCATGCAAGAGGATGTTGTGGACACGCAAAGTGTGCCACCAGAAACTGCATTGCCCGTGGAGGGGTGGCCAGGCTGGAGGCTTCGCAGGTTGGATTCGGGCATGGGCAGCATCAGACGCTCATGGAGGAGGAGGAGGAGGAGGTGGAGAAGGAGAAGAAGGAGGAGGAGTGCTGGTCTCTCTCCATGAGAGAGACCCTGCCTGGCCCATTTCCAAGTGTTTTATTTCCTGACTTCATCCCGTTTAATTTTTCATAACCCACCAAGGCAAAACAAGAAGGGTTAAAACACAGAGCATCTCCTCTAGGCTCAGAAAACCCAAGAAATGAGTTGAGCAAAAGCCTCTGAGGCCATCGGCAGCCTTTCCTGAAGAGCCGCCAGCCCTGCAGCTCCTCCAGCCCAGCGCGGGGGGTGGCCCTTCACCCCAGCCCTCGGCCCCTCCTCCGTCCCCAGCCCCAGGAAAGAGGAACGCAAACATTGGCCCCAAAACATTTTGAGTCGGAAGCACCAGAGCAGCCCAGGGCTGTGTAAGTTCACGTGTACATTTATCATTATTTTAGGAGGTTTATTCATTGCCCAATAGTTACCATGGTTTGTTTGTGCAAATACATGTTTTAAGTGTAATAATAGCTATAGACTTTTAAGTTTTTCAGGTTTTTTGCCTTAAGGCTCAGCATCTCCCCCATTTAAAAAGTAACATTTCTAAATGTTCACAAAATCAGCGTTGAGAACCCAGACCTGTCGGGGTGAGGCGGTGGGTCCTTACCGGGGTCAGCGGGAGCTCGCACAAAAGCTGATCACTTCATACCCGTTCCCGTGGGAAGCTGTGAAGGGATCCGAAACCGCTCCGTGGGCTGGCACGCGAGGTACCCAGCGGTGGGCAGGCTGGCCAAGGCTGCAAGTGTAGTAAAAGTGGAAAAAAAAGACATTTATACCAAAGTTCCAACCGAAAATAATTCTAAAGGCAGTAGGGATCAACAAAAGGTCGTTCACTTTGATCCCCCGGGAACAGAGCAGGGAATTGTCTTGTCTTCCTTCTGCACTGAGCCCAGGAGACATTTTAATGAAATGTTCCAGCCATGTTACTATAAATGAGAAAAAATAAATTACTATTTTTACATGTATACACTTAGAAATAGTAGGGTATATAATCTCCTCTTATTTGGTGATGGGTAGGTAGGAGGAACACATAAAAAAACATGCATTTAGTTTATTGTTCAGAGGCACTTGTACAAATTCAGTGATGCTTAATATTTTTTTCCATGATGTGAAGTGCATTTTTAAAAAAGGTTTTTTCAATTTAAGGCACTATTAGGGAGAAGAGAGAAGTCAATAAACAAAAAGATCCTAGTTTTCTGTTTTGTATTAATCTCCAAGATATTTATTTTGTATTTCTGTAACTGGAAAAATAACGGTTTAAAAACACTAAGTTTTCAGAAGTTTATTCACCTAGGTTTATAGTTTAGAGCTGTAGATTAATTAAATTAATTGGAGCCGAAGGGATTGGGGCACCTACTCGCGGGAAGCGCAGGCAGCAGCAGGGAGCTGCCGGGGTCCCCGGGCAGCGCGGTCACGGTGCAGCTTTCGGCGCCCGGTTCCATCCCGTGGAAGCTGCAGTGTTACCATTAAAACTTTTTGCATGAAAAAACCCAGGAATGTTTATTTTCGCTTTATTTCAGGTCACTGTTTCACCAGACAGAACAAATGCTGAGGAGGAGGTGGGTGGCCTGGGGAGCTCAGCTTTGGCCAGTCCAAGCTCAAGCTCCTGCTTTCCATTTTTGATGCTCTTCACTCCCAGCAGGAACCTAAAAGCAAATATAACAGCCATATTTAGCATTGTTTCACCTTTTCCCCCTGCCTTTTTTAAAGTGCTTTGAAATCTCTGGCCAAAGAGCACAGCGTGGTGCTCCTTTTAGGTGGTTAGAAGCGAGTCCCCAGATGCAGGGACAGACGGAGCACAGGGAGGGGACCCTGGTCCTGCTTCCATCACCCCGTGGCACTACCCCTTGCTATAAACTCAAACAAACCTGCACCAAATGTTGAGATCACAAGTCCCAGCTGAAGATGGCAATTTAGGTTCCAACTCTCAAAGCCACTGCTGGATCAGGAAACCTCTGTGATGTGATGATCTGGCAGAAGTGGATCACTGGGCATTACACGCAGGTTTAACTTACCGGGGTTATCAGGCATTATACCCAGGTTTAACTTACCAGGTTCTTGGGCATTGTACCCAGGTTTAACTTACCGAAGAGGACAAGAAGCAGCAGAGAGAGCACCTGCTGTAAAATACCATGCGTTTCATGTTTATAAACACGGCGTTCTGCATGGTGGGCGGCGAGGGAGAAGGACCGGATGGGTAGAAAGACTCAAGGCTCAGGCTCCCTCGCCGGCAGGTTTTAACTAGGACACCCTCAGCCAAGCAGGGTCTGCAGGTAGCCCCGGCTTCGGCTGTCGGGCCACCTGATGGGCTGCCCAGCCTCCACCGAGGGTCCCTGGGGAGGAACAAAGAGAGTTTAACACAAGTGGCACAACCAAGGACCAGCGTCTCCACCTCATCCTGCTCATCCTGCCGAAGTAACTCCACAGCAAGAGGGAACTCACAGGGCAGATCCAGACCCAATCCAGTGAATTTCCCTGCACTTGGGTAGCCCATCACCTGGAATCCTCTGCTCGGTGCCTTCGACACAGGGAAGATGGATTCTGAGGGGTGCTGGACCCTCAGGTTTCACTAAAGGCAGGCCGTGAGGATGCTCCGTGTGCCCTTGGCTGCACCTCCCCCTGACTCGAAGGGGCGCCTCGTTCCCTGCCGCCCGATTCCAGACCCGCGTGTCTCGTATCTTGTAGCGCATCTGGGCTCACCCAGCCCTGCCCGCACACAGCACGAGCCCTCCTGTTACAAAACAAATGCTGGTTTTGCCTCCGCGCAGGGGACAGGGCAACGCCTGGGATTTAATGCATCAGTTCTGTTGCAAAAATGCACCGAGGTAACAGAGCAGATTTGCAGATCAAAAAGGAATCTGGCCGCGGGACCCTGCACACGCGGGAGCAAAGAGCGGCAGGGGGCTGTGGGTAGGATCCATCTTCGCCAGGACTGAGCCCTGAGTGAATTTTTCACATTTGTGTCATTTTAATGAGATCATGATTCGGTGCTGTGCTCCAGGATGCTGATGCCGGGAGAGGCACCGGGACACAGCTGGGGAAGGGGCTCCTGCGGGCCAGGGGTGCCCCGACCGAGCCCCCCCCAGCAGAGCCTGGCCCATGTTCGGCAGCGGGGCAGGTACCGGCGCGGCCCACGGTGCCAGGCTGGGCTGCACCCCTGGCACCGGGCACCCCGGGCACCACCAGCACCCACGGCCACGGGTGAGCCGCGCAGCCCAGCCCCAAGAGCGGGACAAGCGCCTGCGGGCAACACATCTGCGCCAGCCCACGCCCAGAATTCTTGCGGCTGCTAGACAAGGGACATTTCACCTGAAGTTAGTTTCACAGAACGCATTGGGTTGGAAGGGGCCTCTAAAGGCCACCTAGTCCAACCCCCTGCGGTCAGCAGGGACATCTCCAACTAGGGCAGGTTGCTCAGAGCCCCATCCAGCCTGACCTTGAACATCTCCAGGGACAGGGCCTCCACCACCTCACTGGGCAACCTGTCCCAGTGATCCACCACTCACACATTAAAGAGCTTTTTCCTAATGTCCAACCTAAATCTCCCCTTTTCTAGCTTAAAACCATCGCCCCGTGTCCTGTTGCTACAGACCCTTGAGAACAGATCTTCCCCTGACTTCTTACAGGCCCCTCTCAGGTATAGGAAGGTTGCTGTAAGTTCTCTGATCACCGCAGAAAGAGGGATGTTTTCTAGCTTCCCTGCATGTATTTCAAAACCTTCCTGCAAGTCCAACCAGCTCCCTGCATTTACAGCAAAGCCCATCTGGACACTGGGTGGAGCCCCAGGTGCCATCTCCTCTGCTGAACCGATGCTGTTAACTGAAAGAATGAAAACTCTGCTAGCTCTATCCCCAGCAGACTTCAACGCCTCTGAAGCATGGTTCCAGCAGAAACGAAGGAGAACCAAGTAAAGTCCAGCATCCTCAGAGTGCCTGGGAGGGCAGCACCAGCTCCCATCGGTGTTTCTCTCCCACTGCTACTGCCGGAGGGAAATTCAAGAGCGCTCTGCAGTCGCAGTCTGCAGCAACCCACCTGCTTTGCCCTTTGTTTGCAGCTCAGGGGTGAACAGACCCAGCACAACACACCAGCTCCAGCAGAACCAAAGCTCTTGGACCTCTGACATGGAATCACCCCTGAAGGAGGGAGCTTTGGGCCGGACAAGGAGGATACTTCAGGCCCTGCAGAGCAGAGGTTTGGAGGTCAGAGCTGTGTCCCTGGTTTGAAGTAATCAGCACTTGCAGCATGTTCTCATAGAGTAATAGAATCATCTAGGTTGGAAAGGACCTCATTACCCAACTGATTGAGCCAAAACAGAAAGCAAAAAAGGCATCAGCTGGAAAAAACTGATCACAAGCTTGGGTTTGCCTTCTCCACACGAGATCCCAGAGCTGGGAAAGGTGTGAGGCAGGAACTGCCGCCCAGAGCCTGGTCCAAGGTCCTCCCTGCAGACCCTCCAGCCCTGGTGCTGCCACGGCCCCAGCCCGGGCTGCTCGGACCTGTCTGCAGGTCCAGCAGACACCTGCAAACCCCATCACGCCGTGTTCAGCCAAGGAACATTATGAACCTTCCTTCAACAGATAAGCAGCCCAGCTTTTAGAGCGGTGGCAGAACGAAACCCCAAGAGCTATTTTCAGAAAGCGCTGCTGAAGTGCTCTGTGCCCCTGAATCTAACTCACGTCCTTAATGCAAATTAGTGGTGACAATTTTCTCCTCCTCACACATTATGAGAGGCATAAAAGAAACCTGGAGGAAAGTAACGTGACCCGTGCGCAAATAAAGAGCAAAAAAGACGCGAGAATCCAATCTGCTACTAAAGACATAAAACATCAAAAGAAATAAAAATTCTTCCTATTAGACACATATCTCCACTTAATGGATCAGAAATTCCTCTAACAGCCACTGCATAAAGATCAGAGGAGCAACAACCGAATCCCCTTCGTGCCACAGACAAACGCAGACTGACCTCAGCCGTGCTCGGGTACCCGGCTGGCACCGCAGAGCCCGGCACACGCCACGGCTGGCGGGGAGGCTGTGGTGGACACCGCCTTCTGCTCCTGCAGCCTTCGCTGCTGTTTGCCTTGAGTTCAGGCCCACCTGAAAGCACCAGCTCTGTACTGGTTGTACCAGTGGGGTCTGGATCCCAGTCCCAGCACCACACTCCTGGCAGCAGAGCCGCGGTGCTGTGCCACAGGGACCTCCCCGCACCGCGTCCTGCTTCCAGCCCTTCCTAGACCTCTCCTTGGAGGACCAGGTGCTTTGGCAGGAGAGCAACAGGGAAGCAAGGAGTCAGATGTCCTTTGATGTCTCCAGGCGAGCGTCATCAGCAAAACCCACGGCATCAATAAGGAAAGGGTACCTCGTGTCATCCCCACGGGTTGTCTTTGCCACCTTCATCTGGTCTGTTGGCTCTGCAAAGCTATTTCATTAAACTTTGAAATTTTAAGCAAGACAGACTCTTCTTCCTTGTAGCCTGCCATACATCTGTCCCTGATGTGATGGACAAACCACAGCCAGACCACGGTACTGAGAGGAGATTTCAGCTCAAGGTGTGATTTGTTTTGTAGTTGTTGAGTCCCATGAGAGTTGTGGAAGGAGGAAGATGGTCAGACACCCATGAAATGAGAATGGGGAGGACCCTGCCGATGGCTTGCAGGGAGGCTGTGGTGGACACTGCCCAGCCTCTCCTGGGTCACCTCACACAGATGCTGGCGACCGGGCACCACAAGTGGGACAGGCAACAGGAATGGGTTTGAGCTCACTGTTACCTCGGTGTTTCTTTGGTGCAGGAACTCCAGAGGCGTTCAGGGAGTAAGAAGCAGCCACGCAAACTCGCACAAATTGCCTTGTTGTGGCAGGCATCGAAGAGGCCGGTGGCCCAGCCCCGCAGCGGCGGCGATGGCAGCAGCGACAGCCACCCTGGCTGGCTCCTGGCTCCTCACAGGCTCTCCCTGTGCTCTGCACTGGAGAAAGAAAGACAGACAAAATGAAAAGAGCCTGCATGATTTTAATCACATGCACTTGTGGAGGAGGAAAGAGGATTCATGGTATTAGTGCTACCACTTTGCTTTACTTTATACCAGTTCCCTTTCAAGGATTTGCTTGCTCCTGCGTCTCCTTGCCGCTGAGCTCCACACCTATCTCCACCACCCTCCGCATTTATGGGGAGGAACAAGTGCTTCCAGAACCAGTTACCTGTAAGGACTTCAGTGTCTTACTGCCGTGCCACCACTGACTACCTCCTGGATGCCAAGAGCCATGCTGTGACCAGCTCTCTAGCTCCCCAGTCCTTCTGGTAACTTAACACACCAGTCATGATTTCACTGGAAGAGACTTCAAGGGTCTCCTGGGCTCCCCCAGCAGCGTGGAGCACAGCCTGTGTGACCGGACGGGGTCTACCACTGCCACAGTTCAAGAAGTGATCCTCAAAAAGTACAGATGCTAAAGAAGACCATCCTAAACCAGCCTCACTGGCAGCTCTTCCTGGGCCACTCTCCCCAGCTCTTCACAAGGATTTCTGCTGCTCCCCACTTCAGTGGAAAATAATTCACCAAAGGTCCCGCAATCCTTCCGACACAATAAAGCACCATTGCAGAATAACTGTTTCTGCTTTAAACAAAAAGAATAGATTCTGGATACTTTGCTGGTGCTACCAAGTCAATAATTCTCTCTTCTGCCTGCAAAGCCTGGAGGGATTAATAAACTGCTTTGAACTGAATTCCTGAGCAAGAGGAGCCCTGCACAAGTCTCTCTGCAGAGAATTATTTCACAGCGTAACACCCCACAGCAAGCATTCATTTCTCATCAGCTACCAGGTTTCTAGATAGACGGATTGGTTTTTATATACCACATTATTTATAACCTCAACTATGGATGGGGCTCCTAACTCAGCTCCTAACTCGAGACCAGAAAGAGCAGAACTCCCGTCCTCAGAAAGAAATGAACGGTGACGGGACCTCAGAGACATCCATCCTATCAGCAGAGCAACGACTTCCAGCCAGGGGTAGAAGCAGATGCTGGGAGCAGCCCCAGCGCACGGCCCAGGTGACACCACCACACTCCACACCCTGACCTCAAACCTGTTCCAAACTGCCAGGACTGCTCCTCACCCCCTTTTCCCCACCACTCTGGCAGCAGGACGCTCTCAAATTAAAGCATTTGGTTGAACTGAGTTTGAAGGACGGAGCCAAAACCGGTTGAGAGGACGTTAAGTGTACATCTGCAGCCAAGAGCACGTTCCTCCCGTAGAGCTTTCCTTCCTGAAACACTCCAAGCCCAGACCCTGACAGTGGGGAAAAGCAGGCCCAGCACTCTGGTGGTGCCAGGGGACATTTAACTCATCATGGGCTTTGAGTTTTTGTTTTAAAATGAGACAAATTCATCAAGTACCTGCAGAACATGCACAGAGAAGGAACAGGTTCCACAGTGTTTGGTTGCCCATTGCTGCCTCTGTCATGATGTCAACAGCTCCTGGCTGGATGCAGAGGAGACAACTTGATCTAAACCTGCTGCTTCTCTTGCACGGGCCGAGATGGGCAGAACAGCCTCATGGAGACGTTCCTCTGTCACTCTGGAGAGAGCGGAGAAGTCAGTCTGCTCTCTGTCATGAGCTGATGTCCTCACTGCTGACATGGCTGGCAGCACCAGGCTCCGTCCAACACCAGGCGATGCAGCTGGTAGCACCTGCTGCTCCTCTGAACTTCCCCAAATTGCTCTAGTTTCATTCTGCAAGAAACGTTATGGAGAAAAGTATCCGTGTGTTCTCCTGAAGAGAGGAAAACTGAAGGGCACAGAAAGCCAAGGAAATGTCTTGAGGTGCTAGAGCAGGAGACTGGAAGAGCTGGGAAATAAAAGCAATAGCCCTGTTCTCATGGCCGTGAGTCTCTGTACTTCAGAAACCATCTCAGTTAAAAAAAGAAAAAAGGTTCCCTGTCCAGATTTCTCTGAGCAAAATCGTAACGTGAAGACTACTAAGGCAGGCCAGAATTTTGTTAGTAAGGTGGGAAATCAAATACCAAGAAAGCCTCTTTATCTTGTTACTGGCTTTTATTGGGAAAAAATGCACAAGAACCAGCAGAGCAGTGACATCTCCTGGAAGCCAACAAACCAGCACAGCAAACCCAGCGTTTTAGCTCTTTCTTGCTCATTAACAATCAGTTTGGCTGATCTACTTGAACACTGGGACTATAACAAACACTGGTTTTTAACTCATTCCCATGGTGGAAAAACAAACGAAGAAAGCCCCAAGAACCAACCAAAACAAACCCCCGAGCAGCACGCAGACCCCACATGCTTTACGAACCAGCCTTCCCAAACTTCTGGGGTCAAGTGTTTGCTCTGACAGCTGCTGAAGGGAAAAAAATACCCAGAGATTATGAAAGAATAAGGAAGCAATATTTACTTTCTAAACTCTGAACTGATTTTCATCTGCTCAGATTATCTGGCAGCTGCCACGTCGATACATTAGGTTTTTATGGCCGTAATCCCTGCTTCTTGGAACTAATAAAGATGCTTTTGTGGAAGGAAATGAAGGAAACCTTTCCGATCAGCTCGCTCCCCCGATCCCCAGCTGCTCTTGGTGGAGCGCTGGTGATCCAAACACACATCCACGGGAAGAGCATCCACCGACGAGTTCCAAGGGGCAGCACGAGCGTCCCAGCTCCACCACGCGTTGCCTCTGCTGCCACGTCTCTGGTGTCAGCCTGGAGTCTGGAGATGAGAGCACAGCTCACATCCACCTCAGCCTATCTGGAAACACCAAATCCTTTTTTTTGTCTCAAGAGACTTCTGCTTGCAGCCTCCAAGCTCAAAGGGAGCCAGCTGAACAAGAGGGGTATCAGAGAGCCCGGTTTTGTGGGCACATGGACCCCCTCACCGCTTGGAATCTTCGTCAGGCTCTTTTAGCACCTCTCCCCACGCTGACCCGAGGCAGCGTGTCACCCTGCGCAGATCTTACCCACTAAGGAGTCTCCAGCACGTCCTGCCTTGGTGCCCGAGATTCCTCCTCCAGCAAGTGCCGGGTTCAGGTCAGGTTCCTGCTCCGGAGGCTCCACAATCACAACGCTGAAACTCCTCATTTCCGCACCGAGGGAGATGCTGGCGCAGCCTGGCTGGCTGGAGGGAAAGGGGTCCCTGCCATGGGAGAACGATGGGACCTCTCTCACTTTCAACCCTCTGCGCTGGAAAGCGACTGTTACAGAGCAAGAAATCCAGAGATGAGACCGGGGTGTGAAACAGCCACATACTGAACAGAAAAACAGAGCTGTCAAAGGCACAGGCCAGGGCAGCACAGGCACAAGCGTCTCACCATCACGCTCTGAAAACAAGCTCCAAACACCTGATCAGAAGTGGCACTGCGGGGGTGTGTGCCAGGCTTTATTCTTCTGCTTTGGAAGGGAATTCACTCAGACTACACAAAAGTAAACCTTCAGCAAAGAACCAAGCTGCAGCGGCAAAAGGACGTGACCCACACATTGCTGTGGCCAGGTCCCCACAGCTCCAGGTCCTCATGGCTCTGAGTCCCCGAGGCTCCTGGTCCCCATGGCCATGCTACAGCCAGGGCTCTTCTCCCAGAAGCTGCACTGGGGAGGCACCATCAGCTGCCCCGTCCAGCACACAAGGGACAAGCTCGCCTGAACCAGCAAGCAGACACCTCTGCCCACCACAGACATTCCTCTTGCCCGCTGGTGTTCCAGCGACTCAGAAGTCCCATCAGGGTCACGGCTGGCAAGGTTCTTCTCCCAAGACCTTGCAGCAGCAGGAGTATTTAGCCTTGACCCTTCTCTCTGCCAAGCTCCAGCGCTCAGGGACTGCCTTGACCATGGAATCAACTTTTTTCTTTTCTTGACAACAAACGTTTTTAGAGAACCACATTTGCTTGGCAGGACTGGGGGGAAGCAATAGCAAAGGAAACCTCGTATTGAGCCTGTGTAACCACAAACAAACCTGGCCTTGTCAAAGGGGCAGAGAAGGGCACCTGGGCAGCGCTGGGCACGGTCCCGCACCGCAACAGGTCCTTAGAGGAAGTTCAGGTGTTAAGCCGCATGGAGCAGCAAGAGCTGTGAGACTGCCGGAGAGCAAGGGCGCAGAACTGTGCTGCTTGTCACCAGCCATCCTCGGGAATCTGCAGATACAAGTCCTGAAGCTGTGTGTGACGATTCGTAACTCAAAAAA
>JAVSBS010017575.1:20306-38681 GCA_033124195.1 Coracias cyanogaster | reverse complement strand
TGAACAATTTCTTATTTTGAGTAAATTGCCAAAGACAATATCAAGCACATTATTCAAATCTTTAATATCTGATAAAAGATAAGCTGTTACAGAGTGCTTCTTAAGTAACTTCAAGTAAAAATCAAATAAACGGACTGCCTCACATTATGACTACTTAAAACTACAGAGCAACCCACTCCTAAAAGATGATTAGACACTTGAATCTTCTCTGCTTGAAAGGTGTAACTTAGGAAAAGAGATAGGGAATTCATGGACTGCAAGAGATTTCTCAGAAAAGAAAGTCCTCAAATTTGGTAGACTGCTCCCACCTAAATACATTTGTTTCATTTATTTTGTCCGTTGTTTGTTTTTACCAAAAAACACAGGGATAATTTATTTAGTTCTGTATTTCAAACAGCCTCAAGGTTTGAGATTGTCACAGTTAAAGTGAATGAACTTCCGGGGGACATGGATATGTTTCCTTTTTTTCCTTCTCCATGTGATGAAGGACCTTCACAAATTAATACAGGGGCCAGAGGGGTAATGACTTAGACCTCTGTGAAGTATATTTTGCTTTTCAAATTTCAGCAAGAAGTTACTTGCCGAAGAAAAACTACTGTCACTCCTCTCTGGCCTTCTCCTTTGCAGACCTCATGAAAAGAGGTCTGGCAGTGAGGAACTGATGTGGTCAAATTAAGTGAGAAATCTTACAACTTCATGGGTTACTGTCAAAACTACTTTTTCAAGTGCTTTCACCAACTCTACATCTTGCTAAAGTAAGATGAGCAGTTTGATGATGTCTTCCAGGTTTCCTGTGGTCTCCCAGGAATGAAGGAGGATACAGACAGAGATTAATAATTTGCATCTGATTTCTCCCTTTTCTCATTTGTTCTTGTGCTCTTACCATATAGGTTTGTTGCACAGGAGAAAGAGACACAGAGTTTGATTGTTTGGTGCTCTATCACACCATCTCCTTGCTAAAGCTGGAATGAGAAGGTAGGCATCCACACTAGAGAAAGGCTCTTGATGTCCTGGATTTCCGTTCTTAATCATACCAGTAGACATTACTGGAGAAGGGTCACTTGGTTACAAGGCCCTTTCACCTGTACAACCAGTATTAGGTGGTAATCACTGATCCAAAGTCCTCGCTGCCACAGTTTTTATTATTCTCTATAAATCTCAAAGATAGAATCACTTTAAAATATTTTGGAAAACAGTCATGATTGTTTAGGGACCACCAGTTTTCAATTCAGGAGGTATTTAAGGTATTCTTCTCAACATTGCTAATTTTTCTTTGCAAAAATTTTCTTTTGTTATTCCATTCAAGTGCACAAATTAGACATCTTAAATCCATTTTTCAGCCTAGTTTCCTAGAGAGGTAGTTCCTTCTATAGACATTTTTATCTAATAGGCAATTTTAATGAAATATGAAAGAGAGACAGAAGGCTCCAAGACTAATAAATTCCTAAAAGTTTTTGAAAAGAAATGGCTAGGTAAAAGGAGAGAATTGCAAGTTGTTTCTTCTGAAGATCTTTGTGTTCTGCCCCATGGAGTGACATACCATTACAACGTATCATAGTTTTTCTCACTTCGGTTCCAGGTTCTTTAATGCTGTTATTACTGCCTTTTTCACAGAATCACAGAATTGCTATAGTTGAAAAAGACCTGTATAATCATCAAGTCCAGCCTATCTATCTCTACCAGGTCCACTTCTACACCATATCCTTGAGCACCCTATCTAGACAGCTTTTAAACACATCCAGGGATGGTGATTCAACCACTTCCCTGGGCAGCCTGTTCCAGTCTGTGATACCACAGTCTTCTAGACCAGTCTTTTGGTGTAGAAGCTTTTCCTAATGTTGAACCTAAACATCCCTTGGCGCAACTTGACACCACTTCCTCCTGTCCTAGAGGAAATGGCATCAATTTTTGACCCTATATTTCAGACCATGCTTCTCTACTCAAAAGAAAAAGGCAATGCCTTGCTTCTGTGCATCAGCCTACATGTATACACATACAAATACCTGAATCATAGAATCATAATGGTTGGAAAGGACCAACAGGATCATCAAGTCCAACCTTCATCCTAACATCTCTCTAGCCACTAGATCATAGCCTCAAGTGCTACATCTACTCGTTTTTTAAACACCTCCAGGGATGGTGAATCCACCACCTCCCTGGGCAGCCTATTCCAGTGCCCAACCACTCTCTCAGTCAAGAATTTCTTCCTAATATCCAATCTAAATCTCCCCTGTTGCAGCTTGAGGCCATTTCCTCTCGTTCTATCATTAGTAATTTGAGAGAAGAGACAAACACCAGCCTCACTACAACCTCCTTTTAGGTAGTTGTAGAGAGCAATAAGGTCTCCTCCAGACTAAAGAGCCCCAGTTCCCTCAGTCGCTCTTCATAGGGCATGCTTTCCAGACCCCTCACCAGCTTTGTTGCCCTTCTCTGTACCCGCTCCAGCACCTCAATGTCCTTCTTGTACTGTGGTGCCCAGAACTGGACACAGAACTCAGAGTGTTGAGTACAGGGGCACAATCACCTCCCGACTCCTGCTGGTCACAGCATTTCTGACACAGGCCAGGATGCCAGTGGCCTTCTTGGCCACAATCTAATCTCTGGCTCAGTGCTGGCTGATCTAACAAGATCCAGCAATGCACGTAGGCAGTGATACAGCTGCCTAGATACAGGCATCCCGAACAATCCACACACTGGTGGTATCCCATTTTCTGTGCTGGCACATTTACACATCTGCATCATTGCCCTGCAAACTGCAAAGGCTTTGAGCAGGTGCTCTGCACTTGCAGGTTTCCCAAATACATCCATCTCAACCACATTGTGGGGTTTTTTTTTCCTCCCCTCTTGACAAATATTCTGGGGAGTCTATATTTTCGCTTTCAAGTATTACCAAGAATAAGAATAAATAAGACCAGTAGGTACTACCTTCAGTGCAGCAAGCTAAGCAGAAAGGAGCTGAGAAAGAATCTTAAACATCCAGATAAAGGAACTTTACAAGGAAATATGTGTTGAACTATAACAGACTCATTATCCTAGCACTATCAGTTAACTACAAGCCACAATATCTCAAAAAAATTACTTGTTTTTCACAGATGTTTACTACTTAAGGAGAATTTTACACTTTTACTTACAGTAAAGTTCAACTGTGATGCTCTTCTCTTTTTTCTCTTTATCACAGAAGACAGTACACAGGTAATTATGAGCATTCACAATGCTAACTGGATTCATAGTCAAGGTAGAGTATGTCCTATGGTTGCTCACTGTTCCTCCAAGGGGGTTGTCCATCTGGGTCCTCCAGGAAAAAATTGGTGATGCACAGCCAGTAGTATTGCACGTGAGTATGAGTGTTTCTCCAATCTGTGCAACAATTCTCTTCGCAGGTATAATCTCCATTTCAAAAGCTTTAACTACAATAGGGAGAACATACATAAACTCAGCATCATTCTCAATATTTACCTTCTAATTTCTTCTCATGTTCTACTGTGATATGAGGTTATTACTTCACAAGTTTACTTTACAGTTGTGTGGAGGTTAAACTATAAAGCCCATACAGTGCTTTACAACTCCAAAATACCCTATTAACATTGCTATTTTTTCTCAGAGATAACACAGACTTATATGACTGTAACAGGCAGTTCTCATGTATAAAATGGCATAAACCCAATGCTGTCAGTAAAAATAAATGCATTGGCACAATACAATTTTTTTGTCAGATGAATCTGTTTCTAAAAGCTTTCTAACATTTGAGGGCAGAAGTGGTAAGGAAGATAGCAAGGACAACTGCCAAATCACTTTCAACAGGACATTTAGTACCAAACTTGACTGATACTGTCAGGGTGACAGTAAAACTCAAACATACAGTGACATACTGCAGTTGTCTCCTCCACTGTCTTCTAGCAAACTCAATAAGGAAATTATTGGGTCAGTTAATGTAAATGTAAAGTAAATGCCAAAAGAAAAAGCTTCCTGACATTTTGACAGAACAACTTAATTAACAGTTGTATTCACTGAAATGTAAAAGCAGCTGAAACAAAGATAAATAAAGCTCAAGCAGTAAATTGTAGGTCAGTTTACACTTAACAAAATTAAAAACAAACAAAGCAAAAAACACCCCCCAACTTACCAGTCATTAACATATAAAAAATTATTAGCACAGCTTGGATTGTTCTTCCCATCTGTTTTAACATTTGTAATTGCTGTTACCAGGTAAAGAAAGTAAATTCAAAAGCCTTGCTTTCTATTTTCTGTGAAGAAGCACAGTGAGATCCTACTGCTCTGCAACAGTTTATTAGAATAGCTCCAGCGTGCTCTTTATAAAGGCTCTTCTGGAGGTGGAGTGGGAAATCCCCTGGACAGGGAAATCCAGAGCAGGGAGGAGAACCACAGCTGGCCGTGCCCTGGGCCCAGCGCCCTCTGCTGCTCTTCTCAATACGGAACGGACAGCCCAGGAAACCCCCAAATAATAATGCCTGGAATACCGTGCCTACTAGACTTAAAAAGACCAAGTCAAGATCTGATCCTGCAAACAACAGATAAAACGAAACAATGTGGGTAATTCCAAGTAACTGAATGGCACTATATCTCAGACAGAAAAGTTATTCAAGTTTGTTTTCAGGGCAAATATTTTTGTAGGGCTGAGTCTTGAGAATACTTCTAATGCTCAGTTTCATAAACAACTTCATCTAACTCAGTATTGCCTTTGGAAACTGTGCTACCAGTTTAAGAGGTGATGTTATGTTCCTAAGTACGTTTGATCCTGAAAAATGAAGAAATAAGTCAGGCACCAGAAATCTGGGGATCCAACTTGATCAACTTGAATCAGGCTCATCCTGTTTTGATGAGCTGAACATTATGAAAAAATGTAAAATAACATTTTCAGTGTTTAATTTTCCATTGGGAAATGCCATGGATGCAAATAATGGATAAAGGTTTCCAAATCTTAACTGTTTGTTTATTCAGCTACTCGGGTAGTTCATACTGGGCAACTATGAATCACTAAAAAGCAGCAAGAAATTCAAAACAAAACTTATGTTTTTAAAATGTTTCTGGCAAATCATTTGGTATGTATTGGTATGGTCATTTGATGTCTATGAAATGTTGTCATCATATAGTATACCTTATAAACAGCACAAATTTAAATTTCTAGTAGATGAGTAATAACTTGGAAAAAGAAAGGCTGAAGTGACAACGCTGTAAATACTAAAGAAATTTAATTGCTGACAAGCTGGCACTACATCAACATAATACTTTTTGAGTCAAGCAGATTTTATGGCTAATAACCTAACACTAGCTCCGAACTACCGTGTTCAGGCAAGAGTAGTACCAGAGAATATAAGGCTCCTGCTGGCCTACAGGCAGCATCTCTTCTTCAGGAACTATTTCCTTCTGCTTTTTCCCTGACTGCAGCTGCCTGTACATTTGCAACCTCATCAAAGGATAGCTGGGCAGTACGAGCTGCTACAGAAACACACTGGCTAAAACAGAAAGCACCAACCACTTAGTATCATACACTTACCACACACTCATCATATAATACAATCATCATACACTTATCAGAAACTCCTAAATATAAAAGGGATGTAATGATTGTGGGAAGATAAAATTGTGATCTCAGGCAGAAAGTCTGTCTTCAAAATAATACTAACAATATTCAGAAATATGAAAAAAATAAACAAGACAATGCAAGAATTACCCAGAAGACAATAAAACAGGGGAAACCTGAAGCACCTGGCAATGCCTAACCAAAAGTCACTAAAGCTGAAATTCACTGAAACTGCCACAGTGGATTCTATCATAATATATTACTTTTATTATCACCACCATTGATTTTATTAGAGGAGGAGGAGGCAGAGGAAGAAAGAAAGAAGAAAGTCTCCTAAGTCCCAGGAAACGCAATCAGAGTAATGTTCTGGAAGTACTGTTATCAAATCCAGAAATCCAAAATCTATCCAGAGTAGGTAACAACATCTACAGAATATGATTTTACTTCATGGGAAAAGTATTGTTGAAGAAAATTGCACTCTCTTAGTAAGTTGTAAAAAAAAAAAAAAAACACAAAACTTTTTAATCGTCGGCAAAGAGAAGCAAAAATGAAACTCTCCTGTTTTGACTGCTTCAGTAGTCATAGGCTAAGCTGAAAGGGAAGAGGCAAAACTTCCCTCTTTATGGGAAATCAGTTTCAAGACACAAAAAGATATAAATACAGGAGGCCATATCCGCATGCTGGAAAAATGGTAATCAAGTCCCTCATCAGATAACATGAAATAGGAAATAACCCTGATCCAGCTATCTTGTAAAGTAAACTGGACAGCTGCCTTTAACTTTGCTGGAGTTGGATCCCTACCAAAGGGACTATACAGAGTAAGAAATTTAATTCAGACAGTACTGGTAAGAGCAGGGTTAGCCAACAAAAATTATAAAAGGAAGTACAGATCTGCCAAGAAATTAAAAAGTTTCTTAAAATTTGCTCTTTACCCAACTTAAATGTGAGCCTTCTACGTATTTTAAAAAGAAGATGTACTTTATTCTTGCTCCTGCTATCCCCAGCACCCACTTGCAAGTAGCAAAATGAGTATCAAGTTTTCTCATTTTCTGAAGTGGCTGTTCTGTCCAAAACCAAATAGAGAACAGCTGACAAGTTTTAGCAGTTGACCTCAAGAGTTCAGATAATGCAGCTTTTTATTCAAATGGCAGAGAAGAGGATGCTAGGGATAAAAATAGAGGATGCATCTAGATTCATGGTGAGGTCAAGTATTATAGGATCAACTGGAAGAAATCCTGACAGATACAGAGTGTAATGAAGGCTGGAATGTAACATGTACTACAAAAATATTGCTAAAAGCAAGAGATTAAAAGAATTAAGCACTGGGATGTAAATACATGTTTTCAAATATATCTAGTAATCAAAAGAGACTTTTCTCAGGCTTTGATGGTCAAAGATAAAACAACTGTTTCTCAGAAGGGAGTTTGGAAATACTGAACACATCATTTTTGGCCTGGCACCAGAAAATACAACTGTCCTTCGGGAAACTGAAACTTACTTCAGATTTTCCAGAATGTAAGAAAAGAAAATCATTTTAGAACTGTGCTAAGTATTTGCTTTAACTCAGAATTCTGCAACCCTCCTAAATACCTATACGATGAACTTCAATTATTTTCATCTAGAGAAAAGAGATAACAAGTTCTTGATACCTTAATGAATTATTTGAACAAAACGCAGGTTATCCAACGTGTTAGTTCTCCAATATTTCTGATTGTCTTCCTGCATTTTTAATGTACTGCACTGTCTCACAGTGGCTATTAGGGGAAAGTTGTAAGGCTAAACCTCATGCAGAATTTGGTCCCTTAAAACATTCACTGCTAGTTTTGTGATTTATGGCCAAGAACCTATGGAGAAGAGAGGTAATCCTTCTCTTTTGGCAGAGGAGATTTAGGAAAAAAAAAAAGGCAGAAGGAAACTCAGCTAATTCAATATTCTGTTTCCTGTGTCAGCAATAAAATGATTCATGGCACCTTCATCCCACTATCTGCATCTAGAGCCACCATTTGGGATTTCTGCTAAAAATACCCAGTGCTGGAATAATAACTTTTATACAGGGCCCCAGCATAGAAACACATGCAGCATGTTTATCGCTAAGCATCTTTGTGTCCCATCAGCCTGAAGGCAGAATCCTTCTGTGAAAGGCATGGCATTCAGGTGAGAAGATGCACCTAAGTCTGACTCAACAACTCCTCAGCCTCAGATCATAGAGGTATTACAGCAAGTTTATACTTAGGTCTGCCATTAAAACCGCATCCCTCACCTATCTCATGAAAGATCTCCTTGGGATGCACACTGGACATCTGCGTATAAGCAAGCCTCTTACAGGTTTTTCTGATGCTTTATGGAAGCAGCTGCAAGGAAGAGTTTTCCCCCTACACAAAGAGGGTCTGGTACAGTCTCCACAGTATGATCATCCTAAAGAATAAAAGCAAGAGCAATGTGCTGTAACCCAAATGAGAACTATTCTCAGCGGGAAAACATATCTGCATCAACAAAGAAGGAACGTCCTTCAGGCACCACATCCAAGGTAACATGTTTAATATGGTCACACCTTGATCAAGTAACTGAAAAACATGAACCTGGAGGACATATATGAATACTGCTGACTATATGGCTTATACAACAGATAATGATTGATCAGCCTCAAGATTTTCAGTTCTCGGCAACCTCAATAGCCTGCTATAAGCGTTACATACTGTCCTTCCTTCCTAGTGCCTACTGGCCTTTTGGTTCCCAGACCTTTCCTGACCCTTTCCTTTCCCTAAATCCCTCCACCTTCTTTCTCATTACCTGACAATAATACAACCTTTGTACAGACCCCAAGAGGGGGAGGAGAGCATCACCGACTCCCTATAATTTTCATCTCCAGATGGGAAGGATGAGATCTATATGCAGATCTATTTAAAGGGTTGTGTCTCTTTCAGGAATTGTAACTTTGTTCCTAGCTACAAAAAGAACACCAACGCGTTACTCTGTAACCCACATCACACCTTAGAATTGTACTCCACATCTAACTTGTCATCTATTGAAAAAGGGAAAAAAGAAACAACTTAAGAAAGTTTTATCATCTACTTTTCCTTTTCTGGAATTTCTGAAATATTGTATATAAAAATGAATGGATCTACTTCCTTCATTATCCTTCTCAGGCACCAGCTCTCCAGCTATGATACTCCCTGTTTGGTTTGTCTGAAGGCATCCACAAAAGAAGCCAGATAAAATAATACAGAAATATAATAACTTGCATAGACTACAATTTATTTTCTTCTATTCCGAGGCATTGTCTATTTTGCTTCATAGAAGGAACAAGGAGTTAATAAAAAATAAATAGAAGCCACTAGAGAAAAAAGTCCCTATCTTTCATCTTATTCTCTTGTTGCTGGCAAAAATCAAGATGTGGAAATTCCAAATCTTACAGCTAAAAAAAAAAAGGAAGTATGATTTTTGTGATGCTGAATCTGAAAGTGAAACTGTTGCATAGCCTTTACATCCAAATACTCAGAGTGCCAAGTACTGTACAGTAAGTCAAACTTTATTAGTTTGAGTAGGTGAGCTTCTACTGTCTTCACAGTGACACATGTAAAAAGTCTTTTCCCTTTGGCAATATTTTCCAGAGTATATGAAGAGCCAGATTCAAATACAAGCCTTGTAGTATTCCAAATCTTGAGTCAAAGTGCAGATACTGGCTAGGACTTGGGATATGGCAAAACAAAGTCTCCTGCAAACATTGAAGAAGGGATATAACCAAGTTACTCAATTCCTCCAATACCCTACATAAATTCCAAGACCACTAAATAGCACTGTGTACCTCATTAAGTTCAGCATTTCACATAATCAAATGAAGTTAATCAAGAAATGGGTGGTGAACTTGCTGACCAAGCTTTGTCATTACTCACCAGCAGCTGCTCTCCCAGGCACTTGTAGATCCTTGACTACGGGAAAATGTAGATCAGCCAATTTCCTATTTCCCACCTCCTTCTCATTCTTCAGGCGTGAGGTACATGTATGTCCCTATGGACCCAGAAAGACAAAGGGGAATGATGAGCCCAAGGTCTGTAACAGACCACTCCAGCTAGAACAAATGCAGAACTCGGGATTCTCCTATACAGGCCACTGATAGCTGCACTTCTACTAATTGATTATCCTTCAACTTGTCTATCACAGACCATAATCTTTATTCTGACAGCTCATATTCTGAAGAGCTGTGTTCAGCTGTACAGAAGTAATTTTTGCTGCACTGCGTTATGCAAATGTTATCCTTGTAGTCCCACAGTGGATTGGCTCAGGTAGAAATATTAAACAGTTATCAGAAAGGAATGAAATGACTTAACTTTTATCTAGATACTGCCACTTTTCCCTCTCTGAAAGTGGACTGAAAGTTATAGACAAAATGATTGTTCAAATAGAAACAAGAAAGAATGAACTGTTATTTACTTCCATCAAGCTAAAATCACAAGTATCCAAGAGAAAGCATTCTGCAGTAGCAAAATACACGTGTTTGTGTGTGTGTACATATACTAATAAACCGCGTGACACCTAAAGCCAGCTGCAAGTCTGTTTAGAATCTGGCACTTTTCCTTCTCTCTTGACTGTGCTCTACCCTAAACTAACAATATGCTGTTTTGTTATTTAGACTATTTCTCACTTTTATTTTTGCCCCACAGAGTTAAGTATCATCTTAACTACCTGCTTTGTTAACACTTTCATGGAAGGAATATGCTAAAGTAGGAGTAGCTAAGTAATAGAAGCCATGGGCAGCTGAGTTTTTCTAGACAAACAGGGCAAGAAAGATGCAAGTTGCTGGGGTTTTTTTCCCCTTTCAAGACAATTACTTGGCAAGGCATCAAAGGCCCAGTCCTTCTTGTCTGATAGAGACAACTGAGCAAGAATGACTTTCATAGCTGTGTCACCCTCTATCACAGACCATGGTACGCTCTAGTGATAAGAGAGGCAACTTGAGAAAGGTGACGCATGTTTGAAATTGCTGTCAGGCAGGATAAAGGTCTGTGCTGAATTAGCTTGAGAAATGTCTGACTTTCAACCTTCCCTTGCTTCTTAGCCAAGGATCCCTCCTGAAATGCCTCAGAATTATATGTGAATCCCAATTCATAAGGAAGGAATGGTTTAATGACCCTTTTCTTTGGATAAATTTTGCCTCTGTTTACATCATTTTCTACTACAATTAGCTTCACGCCATGAGGAATAGGTATTACTCTGTTCAACAGTTCAGCTCCAGACAAATGCTCTACCTACATGGTTTCCTGGCCAAGGTGCTCTCCCTGCTGAATGAAATCACTACTGATTGGGTCAGATGACGATGGAGCTATTGCTAGGGCTTTCATTTGGAAACTGGGACATCCTAATGGGAAACAAAACATTTCTGTGCAGCCCACAGCTTCTAAAAGATAAGGAAGACATGTAAAGGTGGCATATGTGGTGCTGAATCCTTTTGTGGATTGAGGACCAAATCCAGTTAGGTTCCAGTAGGCTCCTGAGCTTAAGATTAGTCTTACCTCTTCAATGTCTTTCTGTATTCCGGATAGCAAGGAGCATGGTGAGTTGGTATCTGCAAGACCATCAGGATCCAGGCACAGGAAATTCCAAGGGCATGTTCAAGGATGAATTCACTAAGATTTTGAGCAAATTATTTTACACTTGGTTTCCTAGATTATTTGAATGAACACGATACAATTATCTCACACTGAAAATAAATACTCTCTAGGAATTCTGTATCATTGACCTAAAGTGTTTCATATAAAACTACCAGCCTTTAAATTATTTATTATTACATTTTATTATACTGACTCACCTGCTATAGTGCCAAGATCCAGCTGCTGACTTTGCTTTTCTTGCACTTTCAGATGTCTTGTGTCATGACTGTATTGAATTTTGTGGCATGAAGAGATAGATGTTAATTCTACTTCCAAGGTCAGCATATGGATCCTGACATAGTTCATTTCAGAAAATGTGTTTGTACATAGCAAATATATTCTATTAAAAATTTATTATCTCAGACAACCTAAGAAAAGTTGTTTCCCTTTATCCTGCATGTTGTATTTATTGGAATGCATTTATTTTATATTAAATTTATTAACTGGAAAATGAATAAATAAAAATTATTTTAAAATACTACTAGAAGGTTTTCACATTTAATTTTCAGGTGGACTCTATAGTACAGAATGATTAAAAGAATGAACAAGCTTGAAAAGTAAGCAGTGTGTTTAAAAATCCATAACTACCTGGGAGGAAAGCCATTACTAAATTAAACTGCACTATTTACTAGGGCCTACTCGATCATCATATTAGAATTTAATACAAGGGACAATACAGCTTTCTAGGTTATCAAAAGGATCGGACCAGTTGAAAAAGACCACTGATTTACACTAAAGCTGCAGATCATTATAAAGATGAATAAATCATAAGTTGAAAATTTTGCATAATACTCATTGTGAATTTAGGTTCATTTTTGTGGGCTATCTGTAAACTTTTTTTGATCTTTTGTTTTCTTACTACTCTTTATACAATTTAATGTTTTAACAAATACATTTCATACCATGGTATTTGTCTATTTTTGTTAGGATTTGTATTGTACAACATACCGTTGAAGATTCACTTTATCCTTCCAAGCCTTTTTTAGATGACTGAAACTGAGACAATCAACTTCAGTGCTTTGACTGACAGACAATTATTTACCGGACTCCTCTGGCTATAAAGCAAATCATTGTGAATAACTGGAAGTCCTGGCAGGATCTAACTAGAAGAAATAGGACATAAAAACAAGCAAGAAGGCATCTGTAACTTCTTGCTAATCTCATAATAGCCAAGTTACATTAGTTGTAACAATTTCATAGCTACTCTTTAAGGTCACTGAAGGTGAAACGCTATGGAAGACTAACTTGATAAGTGATAGAGAACTTCCAGTTTTATCTTGGCTGTAATTGCTTGCTGTGTCTCCAAAGAGAAATGTCTACATTTTTCAGAGCGCTCTCTCAAGTACATGGAATGTCAAGAGCCTGGAGTGAAGTATAGCCTGCATTGTCACATCTGGGTTTACAACACACAGAAGTGTTCAGTAACAGCGAGAACAGCTTTGTGCTTCCCAAATGAATATGCAGTACTCAGGAGCCCAAGGGAGCTTTAAAATCTTGCTGTTCATGAGGAATGAAATCTACCATTCCTGCCAAAGTAATAGTGCTTTACACAAAGATAAATTTCACAGGCTCTTCTTTGAGAAATTTACTACCCAACTGAGAAATTTACTATTCAAAGTATGCATGAATGCCAGACTGCCATAAACTTTGTAAAATTTCCAGGATCCACAGAGCAAGAGGGTATTTGAAGGAGTAGTAAAACAAATTCTTATAAACATTGTAAGTTCTTCTTACTCCAAAACTTAAAATAATTCCAGCTTCTGCTCAGGAATCACTTACAATTGCTCCACAAAACACAACAATGCAAATAGATAAAAGAATAAAAGCCAGAAAAAAATGAAATCAGGAAATGGATATTAAGAAAAAAAGCTCTCCTGGAAACATTATTAAATGGTCATAAGTCTTCAGTATCTCACACATTTTAGGAAAGAAGTTTTGTCTTCTCAAGTAGTTCAAATGGAAGGACAAATGGTGCTACCATATACAGTACAGATGAAAAATATTATAGGGAATATTCTTACTCTCTTATTCTTATTTTCATGTCTTATAAAACACATGATCTGTTTTCAATTGGAGGTTAAACTTTATTTTCTTATACCAGAAGGAACCTTTTTTATCCATAAATTCTGCTACTGCTGTTTCACCCTTACATTTAGCACTATTGCTTGGGATCTTCTCCATCATATATTACAACAAATGCAACTCTACACCAAAACTTTTGACATAAAGGTCTACTTCTGTAAGAGAAAGAGGGTTTTCCCAGTTAATATTCCTCTGAGTCTTTGTAAGAATCATGGAAAGTAGGCAAGAGGATAGCTAGTGCCCCAGATCTCACTCCTCTTCCCCTATTTACAGTATTTCTGAATTCAAATCCTGTTTGAATATGATCATCAGCATAACTTTTATAAGGAGACAGAGATGGCATTATCCAGATTTTTACACATCAACGAGGTTTTGGTTTATCAAATTTAGATTTTTATCAGAGTATATAAACATCTGCAGTGGATCAGTCAGAATTATACCGAGACAGAAGCTCATCTCTGACACTGGTCCCAAAAAGGCAAAAAGATAAGAGCTTAATAAAAGCATAATTAAAAAAAAAAACCCAAAAATCCTATAAGCAAATGAAGTTTGAAAAAAGTCTAAGCAGTTTGGAAATACAAGTCTACTGACATGTATTCCCAAAGGTTGTAGCCTTTGCAAATCTTTTTGTAAAATAGAAATTAATAGTACTAATTAACACTAGTTATGCAGAACTCTGAAATCACTTGCTCTGTTCTGCCACTCTACAATTAACCCTGCTGCTTTATACAGCTCTCCTCTGCACTATTACTGCAACATCTTTTTCTCCATGCAACTGAAAAATAATCTCAGTCATTCCTGAATCTAGAAAGCCACTGACCTTTATCAAATGAGTTCTTATGAGCACCCTGATTTTGCAGAGACTCTGCCACACTTTTGTAGTGCCAAACAGCTGTTGTTGTTTGCCAGCTGCTACTACTGCACTTCTCCCAGGCCATCTCACAGTCCTGTTGCCACATTTGGCCCGTCTCTTCTGCGCAGCAGCTTCTCCCTCCACTGACCGCACTACATGCTGTTACAAAGCTGCCTGTTGGAATCCATCTTGAAAGCAAAGTTTTCACTAAGGTAATCACATCACCTTCCGACTTAGGTTTTTATTCTGGCCTAACCTAAACCAAAGGGACTCAAACTGAGTCTATTAGACTTTAAATTGTTCCCTTCAGCTGTGTAATGACTTACTAATTGATTTCTTAACATTGAAAACAACACATTTACTACCACTAAACGCTGGAATGACGGACAGACTAAAGAGCTACATTGCTGTCAAGGATCTGTGTAACTGAAGTCATGAGGAATGAGATTCTTTAGTACTTTATAGATGACCTCCTGCTATGATGGGCCACTCAGCCCCGGGCTCAAGCAGAAGCCTGGCTGCAGTTCAGCAGGCTATCTTTGCCATAGTACAACAGTTTGCCAACTTTTATGATAAAGAATGAACATCTTTACAGAGTGAAAGCTGGCTTTGCAACACAATGTGAAAATACGTATCAGAACTGATTTCAGCATACAAAGAGGTTTCAAAAGAAATATATGAAATAGCAAATCTCTAATGCACATAGTTAAAAGCAATTTATTTTCTGATGTGTTTCTTTCCATTCTCCTCTTGGGAGAAAATTGGCATTGACCATTTTAGTAGCATCTATTATCACTTTTCAAACATTCCTCAATTTTAGTAGAGAAACCTCTACCTTCTCTAAATACACCACATATGAGACTTTTCTATGGCTTCAGTCCTTTTCAAAATCCTAATGTCACACAGGGGATAAAGAAAGAAACAGGATTTCCGGGTAAAATACACAAAAATAGGAAGAAGTTTGTTTATGAAATGGCAACCAGAGTCCTGACATATACAATATTCTCATTGTTTTTTCCTCTGCCATAAGTTTTCTGGCCCTTCTGTTTTGTTTTTCTGGTTGATTTATTCATCAGCTTTTTCTATCACTATGGCAAAGGCAAATATCCTTTGGAAGGAAGACCATCTTCCCTCCTCCACACATCCTCCAGGATGGAGAAGGAACATCAATTTACTGTTCTGACAAAGTTGGCCACCTGGACAGAGAGACCCAACATTCTCAGGCCAGAAGTGCAAGACTACAGTGAACTCCGGCAAATCTGCCTAAGGAACAGATCATTTGCCACATCAGCAGCATTTACTGTCAGGCTGCTCTCTAACTTACAGCCATAGCCAACAGCAGGTGTTTCAGTGGAAGACAAAGACTGCACATAAAAGGCCAAGTTCATCATGCAGAGCTTTCAATAATTTCCTTATTTGCACAAAACAGTGTTCCCTTACTTGAGGTATGACTTCCTTCTTTAGCTTAGCGTACTTTACTGCCATAATTATTCCTTCAACAGTGAAAAACCACACAATTTTTTAAAAAGTCAAAACCCACTCAGAATGAACAGTACATACAAAGAGGGGTAAATACTGGAGCCATATAGATTTTTATAGAATTCCAGCATTTTATCTCTGAAAACAGTAAAACTTCAAGTTCTCCAACTAAAAAGTATCATATAATCAGACAGTATCATTATCTGAAATCAAGCCCGACTTAATTCAAGGAAATGCAAAACATGTGACTGGAAATGCGAGGAATTCTCACATATGAAAGCACAGTGCTTGCTATTCTTCAGATTAAAAAAAGTAATCTTCCTCATTTCATCTACACCATGATATTTATAACAGTGGAACCGCCTGTATTTAGGCTGTGAGCTTAATATCTGACCTTTCATCAAAATAAGTTATAGAAAGATAGAAGAAAAAATGTTAAAAAGAAGTAACTTAAGGTTTTCGATGGTCTAGAAGTTAAAATTATTGCCATGCAAAACCTGACTTTTTCTTTTCCTATTTTATACATTCCACTTAGCTGTAGGACTTAGACCAGTTTTACTGAATTTCACTGACTGTGTGAGTTGACAATGGGACACCTACAGATATACTGCAGGTATCCTACATTTAGCTGCTTATATCTGCAGTTTAATCCCAGCCTGTTATGGCCCTTTGAAAGCACATTCTTTCCCAGTTACTGTTTAACACTCCTTAAAATACAAACCTATATGGCCTATATATATTATAAAAAATGTTTTGTTAAGTGAAACATAAGCAGATATATCAATAAGTTATTAATGTCTAAGTGACATATATACTAAATAATTATATGCAAAAGTGAAAATACACATTTCTCTGTATAATTTCTCTTAAAATCAGTTTTTACATAGTGGTTTACATGTATACTGCAGATTACTATTGAAAATGTCTCCTATACACTATCTTTTAGTGAAGCTACATAAAATACAAATAGTTTGTTTCCTTGTGCCACAAGGATGCTATATCTGCATTTATGTTTTCAGTATTAGGAAATTCCATACCAAAAGAGAAACTCAACTCAACTTCAAAATTATGAACGACTGCCAAAACAAGCAGCCTTTGCTAGGAAAAGTAATGTTAAAACAATGCACCAGATCACTGGAAGTTTCCCTCAATTTTTTTTTATATGCAATGTTTTTGGGAGCAGAGGGAGGTAGACCCTTTGATCTGAAACAATAAAACCCAACTAAATATGATTTAAAGCATCTTTTTAAAGGAAAAATGTTCTTAGGACTTAGCACTGGGCTGCTACAGCCTGTTCTCTTAATTCACAAACAATGTTTCTCTGATAAGCCTGCTGTGTGCTCCTCATAAAGGCAAAATCTAGGACTAACCCAGCTGGAGCAACAGTAGCAAAGAACGAGATTTTCCTCTCTTACAGAGGGCAATATTTGGGATATCCTAAGTGTATGTACTGTTGCCTATACCATGCCCCTGGATGAGCTCTAGACAACTCAGGATGAGCTGATCCGTATGAAATATAAGCAGAAAAAAATGGGTTTGTTAAAAGATTTAGCACATGGTAACAGGTAGGACACATTTTAACAAAATATATGGTAACGTTTACATATGTTACAAGACCAGGTAGTTTCCAGTATATGTTATGCTATGGCAAGGCATGTGGAGCAGAAGAATTTTTTAGTTAGAAGGCTGTGACATTAAGGGCAGGTCAACCTGCTGTAATGCTACTTTTGCAATTCAGTTGTTTTTGCATCACTGTTTACTGGGTACGGTTACACATCAAGCTAATATATAGCCAGTTCCCAAAAGACAGAATTTTAGTACTGGTTTTCAGTACAGCTTTTAGGACCAATAATTTAAAAATTTCCTTCTTAAGTCAGTCTTGCTTTGTACGGGCTGTACTAAGAATTGACTCTATGAAGGGAGCATAAAAATATTCCTCCCTCTGCTATGGCCAAGTTTTTTCCAAATATTTTGCTAACAGTAATTTTTGTTTCATTTTGGTGTCTATTTAAAAGCTGTTATGGCAGTTAGTAGATAACATCAGCAAAAGCTTAAAAATATCAAGGAAGCAAATAAAAGAATAAAAAAGAACCCCAAATGCCCAAGTAGTGCTTACAGAAATGTAGACATTTCACATAATTATGTTCAAGAACAGTAGGTACTTTAGGAGTTCCCACCCTAAAAGTGTTTCCTGTTTTTCAAAACCCCAGCTACAGATGCTAAATGCTGCAAGATTCACCTTAATTTGTCTCATTACAGTCCCTGTGCCCTGTTTGTGAACCTTCTCAATCACTGAAATCAAGCTTTCACACAGCCGTGAATTCTATGCAAGCTGATGACCGCGTACATGTCAGATCAGAACCTGATGTGAACTTACTGAATTAGGACTTATCTTCTCATTTTCACTCTGAGGTACCTCATATTTCTGAGGTCCTACAATAATAATTAAAAGCCTTAAAAATACACACACACAATTGAACCACTGAACTAAACTAATTTCCTAGTTCTTGATTCTTTTTCATTCAGCTAAAGGGTTACCTTTAGGCTTTAAAAATGCTCATTAAAACCATAAAGATACATTTACAGAAACACAGCTTCACAGGATAAAAGCAATTAGTCATGGATCAAATACTGTTAATAAAATGGAAGTGCTTTGTACTTCCAAACTTGTTCTAGAGAAGATGACTATTGATCAAAACACTTTCTTAGAAACTCCCACATCAATAGCTATATGTAGAAACAAGAAAAATTACATAGTCAAATTCTGTATT
>JAVSBS010017574.1:0-26211 GCA_033124195.1 Coracias cyanogaster | reverse complement strand
AAATGCGATGATCCCTCTCCTCCACCTGGCTGGAGGCAGGGCCCCTCTAATCCTGATCGGAGTCACTGACCTCACGTAAGTATGACTTAGAGGTCCCCTCAAGAGGGTCAGATGTTAGATCAACTATTCTCTTCTGCCTGGGAAATTTCCCACTGGAAACTGGGGCGACATTTGTTTTGGAGGACTCCCCTTTCACGATTGTCTTCCCTTGCAACTCACATACCTGTGCAGCTAGGGTTGAAGTGGTGTTTCCATCCCACCTTCTCATGTCTTCTCCATGGTCACACAGGTAAAACCACAGGTTGCCCGGTGGTGTGTACCTTCTTTTTTTCTCCTGAACAAGGAAGCGTCTGCTCCTAACAGCTGAGACGTGGGCTCGTATAGGTAGAGAGTGGGACATGTCCTCTTTATCTGCTGGACCTCTTGAGACTAATCCTTGACAGTTGAAACATAGTTAGAGAGGAGGAGATGCTCCCTTTGTACTGCTGAGCTGGCCAGCCACTTCATCTACCAATTGTCCCTGGCCATGTCTCTAGGACATTACTGCCAACGAGTTGGCATATGATGGTGGTGCACTTTGCAGGAATTTCCACCACATGGGTGGTGCACATTGAACTTGGTCTGGATCCCTGGGTGACTGCTCATCAGTCAGACCAACATAAATCATCTCCAGCACAGCTACTTCCCTCAGATACTGAATACCTTTCTCCATGGTGGTCCAGTTGCTTAGCTGACACATGACATCCTCCTTGAAGGGGTACCTTTCCCTCACACTTGACAGGAGTCGCCTCCAAAGTCTGCGGTCTGTGCCTGCTTCCCAATCACCTTGTCAATGCCTGCTTCCCTAGACAAGGATCCCAGTTGCTTGGCCTCTTTCCCCTCTGGTTCCAAACTACCACCTCCACCATCCCAGCATCAGAGCAGCCAAGTGACAATCCGCTCGCCTAGGATATGGCTATAGTCCTTCTGTGTGTCTCTCATTCCACTCAAGGACAGGGATCAGGTGACCACCTCCGGCTCTTACTCTTGTTCTTGTGATGGCTCTGGTTTGTCCTCATCCCTCACTATATGAATCAATTGTTTGGTGTATTTCTTTTTCTGTACAGGGGCAACTGATACTGGCACAGGTGGTTTTGCTGTCTCAGCTGCACTATCAGCTGGTGTGTTGTCAGGTTCAGAGACCTCTTCTTCCCCTTGAGGGCACTGGATAGTGCTGAGCAGGATACAGTAGGCATTGGCAATTCTCCAACACATTGCAGTAATTTGTGTCTCCCAGGAGCTGCCAGGTTCACAGCACACCTTCTCTAAGTGTTTTACTAGTTTATCAGGACTCTGCACCTGGTCAGGAGTGAAATTCCAAAACAATGGGGGCGACCACTGGCCCAAGCACTTGCCCGTGCTCTTCCACACACCTTGCCACTCATAACTATCTAGCCTCGGGGCAGGTCTTGGAGTGATGACATTGGATAAGAACCATATAACCTTAAACAGGACCTGGCAGACATTCAGCAAACACAGCAGTGAGAGCATGCTGGCCTGGACACTCCATGGATAGGTAAAATCCTCAAAAGCTGAGAAGGTCCCCTCCCCTGTCTCACCCACAGATGGGGTAAGACCACTAACAAACACCCAGGCTGCATGCAGGTACCAGTTCGTCCGCCCCCCAGCACTGACATAACGATATGGTAAGCCATTAGTATCCAGTATAGCACAATGAGACCTTTGACACATTTCCCGCATATTATAAACATCATCATTGGGAACACACAGTGGATATAGGGATTAATACAGGACCACCAGGCAAACAGACTGGCCAGCATTGTGAACATGCTCTGATTCAAACTATATATATATATATATATAAAAACAGAAAATCACGTCTAACAGGAGTTATTTTAACACGCTCTGATCAGATTCTGTCCTTATCTCAACTCTCCTGCCCCACATTGGGCACCAAAAGCTATAGTGGTTTAGTAAAGCTGTGGTGGTTCAGTTCCTGCCGGCAGCTGAGCCATGTGGCCGCTGCCGCTGCTCCCCAACTCGGACAAAGGGAAAAAGCAGGATTGCCTGGGAATGCTTTTTGAGTTAAGATAAGGAGAGTTTAATACAGTGACACACAAGAAACAATTGCAGTAACCACAGCAATAACAATGTACAAAATAAGCGATACCATGTGGACAAACAGATGGAGCAGACAGGTCACATGCGTGCAAGTCGCACTGTGTAACCGGAACTGGCCCCAGGGCATGATGTCAGCATGGTATGTAATAATCCGGCTGCACCAAATTAACTCTGTCCTGGCCAAACCAGGACACTGGCATACCAAAAAGCAAGTCTTACACTCTAAAATGCTGAAGAACATTATCATAACTTCATCCTCTTCTAGATTTCCAAAAGATATCCTCAAACTTTAATCAGCTTCCTGCAGTTTCCACAGGTAGCTACTTCCCACAATAAAGTGCAACGCTACCTTGCTAACTCACAATTAGATATCTCATTCATGGCAGCTCCACATTCCAGCTTTGTGCAGCACAAATTCATATGCTGCTTTGTGAAATGTAACTGAACTTTCTGTTGCTTGAATTCAGTTAGTAAGTACCCTGCAGAAAACACTAAACTGGAGCAGGGGAAAATAAAGAAAGAAAAATCTCAAGGATGGTGGTAAAAGAGTTAGGAAATGTTTGCCCAGGATTTTGGGATGGCAGTGAAACAGAATATCATTGTTGGACTTGTGGAAGAAAACACCATTGCATATCCACCAAATTCTCTGCTTAAACTATGCTCTAGATGGCACTAATGGAAATCAAAATCAACTTGCTCTGGCCCAACCCCTTGCTATCTTGGACTTCATCAAAAGAAGCATAGAAGTGACTGGCAGGTATAAATAAGAATTGCCGTACAGAAAGATGTGTCCAATAAGTATGAACATTTCAAGGCAGCTAACGCTACAGCTTACTGTAGTTCAGGACAGCCAATTACACTGCAACTCAGATGGCTTTCATTTTTGCTTGGACAGTCTCCAAGTGATATTTTCATGTGTTAAAATACAGGCCAGAAGAAGACAGCTATAACTAGAACAGGACTTTTCACTTTCTAAAGCAGGTTTTTGTCAGCAAAAATCTAAAGCACTACAGTTAGTCAACATTTAATTACCTGACATGCAAGAAAGGAAGATGTAATCAAGAATGATTAGAAGAATCGCAACTTCAAGATGTGTAGCTTAATGCTAACAGTACCTTTTAGAAATCTCAGAGTGCCAATTTCATTGAATTTAGCACAACAATTTAGTGCTAGGAGCTTCTGAAGACACAAACATCAAATAAAAAAGGCAATGCTCATTTCCTCATGTAAATTTCTAAGGCTTATACTCATGTATACCCTGATGGCTGATGAAAAAACATCCACATGCAGAAAAACCACCAAAGACAAGAGGCAAGCCCTACTTTCAGGGAGAATTTGTAGTCACCAAGTTTGTGTTTTAATTTCTTTCCAATTTAACCCCAGCATGGCCAATTTTAAGCATTGAACCTGAATGTGTCATAGCACAATAACTAGTAAGCCTAACTGGCAACACTGTTATGGCACCAACTTTTTGCTGACAAAGAGCTCTGGTAGATCCCAACTACCTAGATCCCATTTAAACTTCAAAAGGAGACATGCCACATCTCACCCTATTAAGTATTAATTAGCATCACAACATTTTCTAAACTTCTGAAGTGCTCTCTGCCCTGCTTTACTGATCTGGGACATCTGTGGATGTTGTCTACCTAGACTTCAGTAAAGCCTTTGACAGTTTCCCACAGCATTCTCCTGGAGAAACTGGCTGCTCGTGGCTTGGACAGGCATATGCTTTGCTGGGTAATAAAAACTGGCTGCCTGGTCTCTATTCCTCAAAACACCCTATCTGTGAATGGAGCAAAGATACCGGCAAATATATTAGAAGTAAGCTGAGGTGAAGTTTTAGAAGTAAATTAACATTTAGGCTTATTTACATTTCCTAAAAAGTGATGATAAAGAACAGGTGTTTTGTCTACCCACTGTCACTTTAAAGGCACAAGATCAAGAATAACACGCTTAAATGCATTCTCTGATCTACCCTCTTTTTACTGAAACCCATCTGCTCCTTCAGCTTTACAGTGCCCACTCCTTATGCTCTGCCAACTCTTTTCTCCTAAAGCAGAGCAACTATTCCTACTATATTGTGTTGATGATACCCCTTCAGTATACATCCTTTCATATTTTCTTCTTCTGCCCTTCCTCAACCCTAACTGTTGTTTGGGGTTTTGTTTTTCTTTAACTTTTTCCCTGCTCTCTTCCCCAACTCCACTTTCCTCCCTCTTTGCTTCATGGGTTGCAGAACAAGCTGGGTCTAGCAAAGTCTCTTTTACTAGCCAAGTAGCACTGCCCACTACATTATCTGTTCTTGCTAGGTATTGATATGCAGTAATTGAGATCACAAACTTATTAATGTTAATAAGCTGATTAAAAGAGGGTTCCTGCAAAAGCCCAGAGCAGTCAGCTCACACCTGAGCTAGACTGCTTTTAGTCCGACTGACAGTCACAAGGCAAAAAAAGTTGTTTCCTCATCACTGCTTTGCTTCCAAGCAATGTGTTGCCTTACCAGAATTTATAGGCCAAAATAAAGGGCACTAGCTCAAAACTTAGAAAAACCCTAAGCGCTAGCAACACATTCTGTAAGGCAATCAAACTTCAACAGTGTGTCAAGGTAAAGACATGACCACTCAGCACATTCTCTTACAGTTGTCTTAACCCAGTTATTACATGACAGGCCTCACACATGCTTACTGGACCTCTAACAAGACTAGTAACTATATCATATCAACAGTGCTATCCTGCGCACTTTTATTTCCTCAAAATGCAAGAGCGAACAGGTCTGTTTAGATTTTCCACACACTTTTTCTACATGGACACTTACTGCTCAGATTACCATTGCTGTTTCATTCAGCAATCTACATCTTTTAAATGCACATGTCAATACGATCTGCAATAAAAATGTACAAAGTTGTCAGAGATCTGTGGTCACACTATTAATGACACAGAAGCCCCTTATCCCCAGTCACAGTTCCTGTGTTCAAGACAAGCTTGCATATTTTAATACACTGTAAATGTGCACATGAACTGTGCACTGGAACTGTTGACTACTTGCTTGCTTTACTACCTTTCCACATTAAGTTACGAATTTCTTCTTACGAGCTAGACAAGCAAAAAGTTAAAAAACACCCAAGTTTTACAGTACTCTTACATGACAGAAGGAAGTGAGGAGGTAGAAGAGTTGGGAGCCTGAAAAGAAGGGATTAATGGGGCAAGTTGTTTTAGTTTTTGTTCTAACCTCTCACTATCCTATTCTGTTATTAACTGGCAATAAATTAATTTTCTTGAGTCTGTTTTGCCAATGACAGTAATTGTCGAGTCATTTTCCTGTCCCTATCTCAACCCACAAGATTTTCATCGTATTTTCTCCCCTTGCCCTGTCAAAAAAGGGGAGTGATAGAGCAGCTTGGTAGGTACGTCATGGCGAGCCAAGGTTAACCCACTACACTGAGCACAGCTGAATGAAGCAATTGGCTTGACATGAAAATGAATAGCCCTAGAACATCCTTGGTTCCAGAATCACCTTTCTACCCTGTGCTGCTAAGTATTTTTCCTACAAACCTCTCCAGCAAATGCAGTCTTCTACTAGGGACTAGAGATTCACATCTTCTTAACAGTGTAAGCCACATCCAAAAAACCTTATTGGAATCCACCCTAATGTGGTGGAGAACTGCAAAACACATCCCACCCACCTCAGAGAGCCAAGGCTGACAGGACTCAGACATCCATAAGCAGGAAGAACAGGTCTAATCTCCATTGCAATATAAACACGCTGTTCTGTGGGCTTGCACTCTACTGTAGTCACAGATTCACTCCACAGCCCTTTTGACAATAAAATCTCACAAAAAGCACAGCCAAACTTACAAACAACGGCAATTATTTTGACACATTTCCATTTACAACAGCCTTTCTCAATAGCACTCGCTAGGACATTTGCAGCTATGAGGAAGGAGGAGTTCACAGTCTATCCATATCCCAGCATAGCTACAAGAATGGAAAATTGTCACATTACTAGAAAAAGTATCTTCACAGCAAGCAGGAGCTAAGAAAATAAGAGAATGCTTTTTATAGGCTATGCTTATTACTGCACAATACAGCAAAACCAAAGAAGAAAGGGTATTTGTACGGCTGGCTGTGAGGCTTTCTTCCTCACTACTTGCCTTTTTAGATTCAAAGCAAAAGAGCTTACAACATAATACAAAATTACAGGGTTTGTGAAGTTGTTCATAGTCTGGCTATGGAGCCTTTTGGAGTCTAACCAGACTAAAACATGAGGTACAAGATGCTACTGGTCACACTGCATACCCCCAAAGCAGAGAGGAAATGAAAATCTAGGTTGCACTGCAGGAAAGTCATTGTACTTTTGGAAGTACTGAAATAAATACCTTCAGTGTTAACTGGCAGATTCAGCCCTCGAATTCTGAAGCTCACTACTTAGATTTAAAATAATAACAATATTGTGCTAATAAGAATATCTGCAACCAGGCAGCCTCTCCCATCCCCCCAAAGAAGAGAGCTTCATTGCTGCTTGTAAAAACATACTCTATCATGTATAGTTGTCTGAGAAAGACACACTGGGAAAATTATCTACAGTCCAATAGGAATAATAATACTGTTGGCTGGATATGGTCACTCAAAAGAAAAACTTCATTCAGACATATCCTGTACTGACAAACAGCTGTTCTTACCCCCTTAAAGGGCAATACTGAGTAAAGAGAAATTTAAATACAGGGGAAACTCCCAGTCTCATAACAGTTGTGAACAATTAATAGCTCTTGCATGCACATTCTTCAAAAACATAACAGTTAAAACTATTAAAAGCATCAGTTTATTAAACACAGGGACACCAATACTGTGTTCAACATAAGAATTCCGTGTCTACATCCATTTCCTGAGAAATTCAGTTCTGTATTGGGGTAAGAAGAACCTCTTTTTTTCCTTCATAAAAAAAAACTTCCATGGAAGTTTGTGCAGAATTAGAAAGCTTCGGTTTTAGAAACATTTCTTCCAGAATGACTGCCTCTGGAGGCAGCTTGACAATCAGTGTCCTATTTCCCAAAACTTCATGACCAGGACCATGCCATCAGCAGTCTGAGGCTACCAGATACAACTTCTGAAGAAGTGGCCAATGAACTACTGGACTAGTCAACCAGGAATTACAGTGAATTGGGCACTTTTAAAATCTGGCTCTTAACAAAACAATTGTGTCATCTTATTTGCTTTCTGCACAGATTGAGACCATTTATTCACCCATTTAACAGATAAATGCCTATGCAGTACCTCCTAAGACTTGCTTTCTGGTTATGAAACAACCTACTCAAGAGTATGGCAATACTACCGTTATGGTAATGGGAAAGAAAGACTGCTTGAAAAAATTTGACCTTTTCACTGGGAAACCACACCAGATTGACCAAAACCCTTAAAAACAGTCACATGGATAGAGGAAGAAATGGCAGGTGAGAATTCTTATGTGTTGCTGTGCAAAAAAAGCCACTCAACAGATTGGGTTTTTTCTTACATCAGATAAATGCTTACATTGGCTCCACTGAAAAGAAGTACAGCTCCGGTCCATCTTACAGACAAAGATGTGAAAATAAGATTTTAAAATCCAGAAGTCACTCTTAACTACTTACAACAACCAAGTAACATTCTAACTTCTGAATCTAGCTGTTGACATACAGCTTCAACATCAGAGGCTAAATTTGAGGGGGTTTCTGCATTGTGGTAATGTCTACCCATACGTCTGTGTTGATAATCTGCACCAACAGAGCGTATTTCTCTGCAGTTCATATACTGTACTCTTGCCATCAGTACCTGCTATGGACAAATCTCAGATGTGAAAAGCAGAAATACTAGGTTTTGTATCTCTCAGTAAACACAAACTTAGGGGTTTGAAAACCAGTTCAAGTCAAGCAACTGAAAATGTCAAAGGCAAGGGAAGCTTCAAGCAAACATATTGAGGGTTATATCTGTTTTATGGAATGAATATACTAGAATGAGCAGAACAAAGATGGTTGATTTTGTATGCAACTAGCATAAAGAAATAGCTACATCATCACTCTTCAAAAACAAATTCCCAAGCCTTTGGAGATGTGCCATGCCACACAAACACTCCAAGACTGCTATTAAAGCAGAATTCTTTGGAAAAAAAGCCCACAGTGACAACAAATTCAGATCCAGCAGAAACTGCTTTTCAAAATGTCCTGAGAAGCCATCTTTAAGTTAAACTTCATTCAAAATCTTCAACATAAATTCACATCTAAGCTCAGTTCGAAATATCAAATTGCCTGATGTATTAAAGCCATACATCCTCCCACCACCCAAAACACACACACTCCCTCTGAAGAATTGCCTTTTGAGTAGACAATTATAGTCTTTGGGCTCTGGCTACCATCAGCACAGCATCACGTCACACCTTTCCTTCAGCAGGTGAGTAACTTTTTGTTTCTGAACTTCTCTTCACACTAATCTGAGGATTCTCTAAGGAAGCAGGGAAAAATTATTCTTGTTTCATGACAATGTTTTACATTATTCCCTCCTCAAAGGGTACAGTCCGCACTGGTGGCCCAAAAAACCTCAACAGGCAAGAACTCTATTTTCTTTCAATTCAGTGCCTATATGTATGGCTTACATCAGAAAAAAACACTACTATAAAATGGATAGCCTAGAATAATCCTACTGGCAGCCTAATTGTTTAAAACCTGGAACAACAAAATAGCATATCTTTGTAGGAAGATACTCAGAAAAAGCTGTTTGTGAGGGCAGGAACTACACAGCTACTTATTTGCAGCAGTCAAGTATCAGCTGGAAGGGAGAAAACAGAAAAAGCAGAGGGACAACCTGCAATTACCAGATGCAAAGAAAGCAAGTCAGCACAGACGGAGAACTTAACTCAGTGATCTTTATAAATCAAATCAAAGTTCCTTCCTGGGGCAGAGCTGACTATGCTCTTTGGTAGAGCAGTGAACTAACCCTCTGAACACAGAACCGATTTTTCTCAGTATCATCTTGAAAATGAACATTAATTTTAACTTGCAAATTTGGCAGCCTCTCTGCTACTTCTATATAATGATTCAAAGAAAGCCTACTAAGCCTTACCTAATTTCAAGCATTAGCTACGTACCAAGATTTTTTTTTTACTATGACAACTAAATGCAGAAGATGCTGTTGAGGCTCTACAGAAGAAAGACTTTGTTATAAAGAACAACATGCTACTTCAAAGACTCCCAGGACCTATTTGATGTCCCAAAGGTTACAACTTTCTGTAACTCTTAAGGAGGAAAATAATTGTGTATATTAAGATTTCATTCCTATTAGTTAACACTACACAATGAGGACAGCAAGAGGGTAAAAAGGATGGCCTGTCAAATTTTTAATTAAGTATACTTTTGGATTAATCATGACCATATGGTCATAGTATCATGCCATGAGATAGTTCAGTGACAGTACACTTCCTACTTAATACATAAAAGTACAAATGACCTGTCCACATGGACTTTACTCTACTTCATCAGTCCTTTACAGAGGAAATTATTACAATGTCCTTATCCTTGTGACATTTCAGGTCAACATTTCCCTGGTTTGGAAAACATGCTGAACTACAAGTCTAGTAACCTGAGAGCTAGAAAATAAGATGCTAGTCTACAGCCTTATGCAGAAAAATGAAGGCTCTGACAGCCCTGTTGCTTCAAACTGTAGCACAGAATAAATGGTGATGTGAAAGAAACAATCAGAGACATTTTGCCATTCTCGAAAAGAAACAAGCTCAAACATATTTAAGAAGTCTTAAAGATCGTAAACCGTAAAATGACAAAGATATCACGAGCAATTAAATTAGCTTTTATTTATAAGACATAATACTTTCCACTTGCACACAATGCAGACAGTTTACAAAGTCAGATAACATGCTTACATCAAGTGGTAAAAATATTTTGGAAAAACAGTGCTTATTTCTTGTTGCAATAGCAGAAATCTCCATTCCCATTTCTTTTACAGTAACATGACAAGACAGGGGTTTTTTTTAAGCAACAAAGGTGAACAGAGAAGGATGCTGAACATGCAACACATTCAGAATTAGCATATCTCTAAGAAGGCAGCTGCAAAAGACAGCCTTGGCAAATGAACATTGTGAAATACACAGCTTCTCTCAACCAACAGTCTAAGCCTACCACTAATACCCAGCCATGGGTTGGGGGTGGGGGGGAAATCAAGTTGGCAACTTCACATCACTTTCATATTTGCACATCTCCTCTCAAAACACCTTCTAATCAATTTTGAAATAAGCTGAAGTCATGCAACCTTAAGATAGGCATTGATATTTCCATCACCAGTGCCACTTACTAGCAGGAGCAACCGTCCAAGAAGAAAGGAAGACTGAAAAACAAATTGAACACCAACTGTCTTGTACCACAGAGACGCACTGAACATCGTGGGAGCCATGGGCATCCCATGCTTACCAGAGCCTAACTCACTACCTGCCGAAAGTTGTGAACTCCCAAACAGCAAAAAAGCAGATTCATTGTAGCTTTCAGATATGTATTCTGGCTTTCGAGATAACCTACACCTAGTATGTCATTGGTTGGAGTCACAGTGATGGTTAGAGTAAATTGATCCTCCTCTTACAAGACTTTCAGTACCTTAGCTTTGCCACAGATCGAGCTGTAACTTCACTTGCAAGTTCTCCCACTCAGCTGAATCTTTCCAGCTGCTATTGAAGCGTGGTTTCTGGCTACACAAAACTCAGATCTTTTTATCGATTACTCTGACTTTGAAAGGTTTTTTTCAATGTACCCTCCAAAAGTGGGTACAATCCAAATCAGCTGGCATCCTAGGATGAAGTATCATGCCTATGTCATATCATTTTGCCTTAGTTTTGTACCCCCCTGTATCATAGATATAATTTCTCTCTATATACACCATATTTTATAGCTGCCAAAAAAGGCAGTGTAGTATCCTGATGGATGTGGTTTCCGTTTGTAGAAGCCTCCTTCTTGGCTAATGCAAATCTGAAGGCAGCTGACACAGTCTAGGACAAAAAAAACCCAATTGTCGTCATTAAAAATAAATCAGTCAAGTTGCCAAGAAGCAGCCTAATGGTCAAGTAGAGCCTAAACAACAAAGCATAAACAGGAAGAGAACAGCTTTCCACACATTTGGTCTTAATGGGAAATAATTAGTTTTGTCTACAAGTAAACTTGGTAAAGGGATATACTGAACAGCTCAGTCTAAAACTGTATTGTTATTCTTAGCATGGAGACTATTTGTTTTGTAAATCTCAAAAGTCAGTTAATTTAATGGTATAACTAAAATGTTACATTGTTGCCACCAGTACAAATTAACATCAACCAAAAAGACCACCTGCAGCATGGTACTTTCCCCAGATTTCCTTCAGTTCAATTGGATTTGACTTTCATCCAGAGACCAGGTAATACAGGCAGTGTTTTTTTACCACTGGTAAGATTAGTAGAAAACACACTTGTTCTCTTTGGGCTTTTGACAATTTTGGGAGATAGAGAAAAGGGAAGTAAAAGCCTACACTTCTTTAGCATACTTCTCTTCGCTGTTTGACCAGCAGCTTATCTTCACCCTGTTTCTTCCTTCTCTTACAAAGGATGCTTTGTTGGTGACCAACTAAAATGACGCACAACAGATAGTATGCCTTTTAAAACAAAGTAGCAGCCTGTATCATTACCTTTCCCTTTTCTGTTGCACAAGTAAAACATTTTTTGGTGTGTGCCAGATACTATTAAAACAATTAGGTTCTTGCAGCCCTTCTTCCTCCACAGAAACACTCTTTTGGGGTATTAGAAATAGAAGCAGCAATTTCCTAGTTTAAGTTACTCACTGAAACAGAAACACTGAGTTCTTTTTTCCCCGTATTCTACTATTATGTAATTATTTAATGCTTTAATCTAGGATCATAAAAGTTCCAGTTAATTGAAAACAATCAAGAGACCACCTATCTTTCTCTTTATAAGCTCCTGATTAGATAGCAGATTTCCCGAGAAGTATCCACCATATATTCTCTATTGCACAGCAGGAATACTGTCATGTCAGTATTAGTGGCTTTTCATAGTTCCAAGGAAATAAAAACAACCAATTTATTTACACAGAACTTTTTTTCAACTAAGATATTAAAGACTACAGCCACTAGAGATCCAAATACAAACCCAAGAGCACAGCACATAAACTGGGAAAACAGAACTAATACAGCTTCTGCCTTACATCTTCAATTCCCCAAGGAGCAAGAGGGCCGTGGATGTTACAAGTCACCTCTATTATCCCAGTGGGCATAAGAGCTAGAACTGCACTTTCAGAAAAAAAAAAAAAGTCAGAATCGAGTTAACTACATGGTGCTACATGTGAGATTATACTGGAATAAGTAAAAATAAAAACTGATTACTAATATCACGGTAGGAACCAATTACTCCCACCATAAAATGCTAAAAGGCATCTGCATTTTTACTAGACATGAGCCTGTAATTATCATTTTCAACAGCAAACAAAAATACTCTTGGCTAAAACATTTAGGGGATTAATCTTAAAGTTAACAGGGACAAATTAAGACCACGTACTTAAAATGCTAGCACTCAAAAAAACCAGTAGCAATGCCGTGTTATCTACGCATTCAAACAGTACAACTGGGACCATTCTTATCTCAAGGGTAGTTCTGTCCATACATCATCACTGCATTAACTGGCAAACACTGCTGTTTACTGGCAGAGCTGGGAAAAGCTTTGTTTTCCTGGCAAAATCCAGAAGTCAGAAAGAGAGGGAGGAAGAAAATTGACTGATTGATCATTGAATTATAGGCAAAAAATAGCAGTCAGGGATGCAATAACCACCATAATTTCCAAAAACAAAAGGGAAGCCAGAACTAGCACTTCCTATAATTTAATTGGCTTTTTTCACTATTTGTATAATGGCGAGAGGACCTTCAAATATAGAAAAAAAAAATTACTACGAAATTGTCTTAAACTGAAAAACCTGAAAAAGAAGACTAAATCATGTCACAAGAAAGCAAACATGCTGACGTCCCAGCTGCTACAGCCTACTGCCAGTAAGAGCATGAGAACAGTCTAAATGAAAACATCGTGCAGTTGCCAGAAGAACAGTTATACTGACATACTTCCAGAAAAACCTCTCCCATTGGAGACTTCTTCCTTCAGCTGGCAAAAGAGCCAGCTAAACAAATTCAGACCTAGAAAACTCATACCTGCAAGCACTAGACAATCACGAAAGGTAGAGAAAAAAAATCTTTTAAATTATTCTGATAAAATGGTTTATGTGAACGTACATTTTCTGGGCTGATCATTTAATGATGCCATTCTATCACCTCCCTTCAGGAACACGAGCACATTAACCTACAGAAGAGGAAAGCAGACAAATGTCTTCAACTCACTTGAAACTGCAGATAGCAAGCTGCGTCACTGCAGAGTTCATGCTTCTAGGTAAAATGAAGTCAGACTTGTTCAAATACTGCATGAGAAACAGCAGCAAACAAAGTAGCAGTATCTACAACAAGACCACTGCTTTCAGTTGTTTATTGTTGATTTGTTTGGTTTTTTAAAAAAACAAACAAAATCACACACTTTGCCAAAAAGTTTTACATCTATCCTCACTTGTATAATAAAATAAAATCACTACCTAAAAACCTGCCTTACATAAGAGATCATGTTTAGAAAAAAAATCCACCATGTGCCACAATGTTTTGACAAAGTATTATGACAGCAGAAGAGGAAAGTGACAAAGTCATATAGCTAAGCAGAATTAGGGATAAATTCAAAATAAGATGGCATATAATACTCAAACAGAAAAGCATTAACAATCAAAGCAACCTGTAGACAGTTGTTCTGCACACAAGGAAGTGTGTAGATTCTTGAAGAATTGCCATAATTACAGTGTTTCTATGGATTATTTTAATAGAAATTGCCCTTAAGTCCAGAGTTTCTCCTTAAATTCTACAAGTCACATCTTTTAAAAAAAGAAAACAACATCTTGGAAGACTATCAAGTACATACATCCACTAACACCCAACACCTTGCTTATTCATCATTACAAACTGACTTTTATCACAAATTTGGTTCACTAAAAGCCATGTTTCTTAACATAGTTTTAGAAGTCTTCACAAGACTTTATAAATCACATCCAAAGTACTCCTATACCCCAAGACTCATAAGACTCATCAAACAACAACCCTAAACTACCTCTTTTTTAAAAAAAAAAAAAAACACACCTTTTGTAACACCAAGGACATTTCTGTGACTTTAAGAAAAACAAATCAAAACACAACATTACAGGGTACATAACATTCAGTGAGTAAAAGATGTAACATCAATTTTTCTTGTGTACCTATCCAGATCTGTCACTGCAAACTTTTATCAGTAACTGAGGTAGCAACATTGTGAGATGACAGCCACCATCACAGTTAATCTGAACAAATGCCATGATATTTCCAAACTGTTGACTGCATCTGAGCTGTAGCTGCTCTTGGAAATAAACATTAGAATATGAAAACTTAAACAAAACTGAACATGCATGAACTGGAGGTTTCAAAATTGGTCAACATCAACCACACTAAGAATAGACTTAGATGTGGTTCACTGCATAGTTTGACTACTGTATCAGATCCAGACCCACATTCTAGTAAGCATAGCTGCATGAGGTCCTATCACACTTCAATGCTGAAGATGAACAAGCTTGAGCTATCTTTTTTCATATGATGTATAATTTGGGACATTATAATTTCTTAAAGTCCATTCAATTACTGACTTTTAATCCATAAAAGCCAATTATCTAGCATATCTTCCTGAGATACATATACACAAAAAGGTTTGGTTTTGAACGAAAGGCCTCACCGTGAGATGACCACATGAGAATTTCTACTGTAAGACCACAGCTAACATTTACACATAGATATCTAAATCCTATTAGGAAGAAGCCATTTTCTACATTTATGGTGTAGAAATAACCTGTTAAGACCATTCAATCTTTTGTTCAATAGCATCAGGACTCTAGACAGAGCTATAATGCAAATAACCAAAAGTGTCCTGAACAAGTCACAGTATCTTTTCACCAGACTCTCCAATATTGTCAGTGTTCACAACAGGCAAGTTTATCAAGAAAAGGATTATACAGACAACCTAGCAAATGTACTACTTGAAATTGTAAAAAATATTTTCTACATGCTTAACTTAAAAAAAACCCCACAACTACTTTGGCGTATCACTAAATCATGGCCAAATTCAAAACATTTGCAACCATTAAGAAATAATAATGACTTTTTTTAAAAAAAAAAAGTCATACTCCAAGACCATCCATGTGTATAAAAACAGTTTCTGCCTAAGTTTCTGGCTCTTGGGATTGCAAGCACACATGAGAGAGAACATTAAATGATTGCAGATTGATTTTATCATCTTGATTTTCTAGCTATTTTTTCCAGGATGCAATAATTATTTTTCCTAGAACACCACTATGATCTGCATTTGTTATCTCAGCAGGTAACTTAAATGGATCTTTAAGCAAATAGCTTTTGCCATCTATAAAACCAGGTAGTTTAGGTTTAGGCTGAACTGAATATCAAAAAAAATCTCTTGCTGATTTTTGCTAGAGAATATTCAGAAAGTAGTGGGAGTAACTAAACAATTGCATCTTAATGAGGTATACCGCATCCTTACCATGTCTCTCTCAAACCTGACAGCCACTGCAGACAAGTCCTTCAAAATTTTTTTCTCCTCTAATCAGTACAAGTTTTGTCCTAACATTTCTGACTCTTGTGATACCTCAGTGGTGGGATCAACAAGCTTCCACTTAGTTCAGTCTTCCCACTAAGAATCTACCAAGCTAAACAACACTTGCATTTATGGTTCTATAAAGGTCGAACAAGAAACAAGTGTCCTCAAAAAATCTTCAGGCACACTTTTTGCTGTACAAAGAAGCCACATCTCTCCCTCTTTCCTTCTTGCGCACTAAGTATGAAACCTAAGGATGGAAAGAAGTGCTGCTGTTTGCTAGGCCATTGCGTACTACTTTTAGTCTAAATACTTCTTTCAGACTCCCAATTCCTCCTTATTTAACTATCAAGAACTTGCAGAACTTAGCAGAAAGCACAAAGGTCAGCAAAATGTCTTTGATTTGCGACATTGTCTTTAATAGGCATCTATCGACTTATGATGTATTAAGAATTGTTGTTAAAAGCATACCAAGTAACAGAGGCACGCTCCAGCTCTCTTATGGAGTCCTTACGGCACTTGCTACAATTCCTGTTCACCATCAGCACCCACAGAAAACACTGAAAGAAAGCTAGATGCTTTATCAGTGGAATGAAAAATAATATTAAAACTTTTAAAAAGTATTCACTAACAGCGTATATGGGTAATAACTATTCCATATGGTAGAACAGTCAGTTCATCATTTGTTGAGGCTCAATGAAATAGCACATCTTCCTGCTAGTGGCTGCTGGCAAAACAACACATTGTGTTATGAGAGCACAAATCAGAGGACTAATGAACACTCCCTGTTTGCTCCAAAGAGATAACACAGGAGAAAGTGAGCAAGGTCACCGTTGATGGATGGTCTGCTATGGTAACCAGGAGGACTCCATTATATTCTACTGTAGCAGGAGACATGCCACCACCCATAACAAGAACTTATTACACTCTCCGGACAACATATGCAATCCTAATTTTGCAAAACACTCCAGCAGATATATACAGTAATTCAACTGCCCCACATTTTTGGTAGGTCTGCTTACCACAGTAGTGGTTTTGTGATAGGGACATTTCCCAATGGTTGGACAAAGGCCTGTAAGCCTGTAGGCTAGTGGTGGCTGGTCCGCCATTAGCTGGGAGCAGTTTGCCACCAAAGTAATTAATGAGAAGGAAACTTCCCTTTTCCTTACCAAGGCCTAAGTGTACTTCAACAGACTTATCCATTTCATTGAGAAGCAAGAAAAATAAAAGCCAAGCTACCTAAAAACTTTAGCATATCATCTCACTAAAGCATATATCCATATATACAGTCATACCTTTATTGATCATCCTTGAACTGACAGGCCAGCTAGAGCAAATTTATTTTGGTAACTGAAACTAATTTCAGCTCTGCTGATTATTTCCAGGGTAGCTAAACATTTGGAACTTCATACAAGGAGAAAACATTTTCTGCTCATCAAGTCAGAGCTCTTTAAGTATTCGTACACAATAGCATTAGTTCAGTGCCAATTCTTTGTATAATCTCTCCTTGGCTAAAGTCTTTTTGTTTTAAGCATATCTGTTACTCAGTACGGACAGTCTACTGCACTTTGTTAATGCCTGAACTCAGTAGAATCTCCAGTTATCCTTTGGTTTCCTTAAAAAAGCACCCAGGTTTTATGACAATTTCACAGCTTCAGGAAAGTTATTTAACAACTAAACCTGCAACCTGTACAATAGACTTTTTTTTTCCTGTAAGAGACCATGGTTATAAAAGACAACAAATCCAAATTATTGCCTTTGATGTGCACTACATAGCAATTTTAGGGGATATATGGAACGCTCCAAAATTCAGACTTTTTGTTCTTTTACTATCTCATTTCTTTCCCATTTGAATTTCATAAACAGAGCTCAAAATTAACATCTGCCTGGCTAGTCCCTCTACACAGATGTGTTTGTGCTCTGTCAGGTGGTGGAGCTATTTGAACTAGCATATTTTCACTTGTTTAAGTGACTAAGAAACCCTGGGCAATTAACAAAACTAGCATATAAAAAAGGTATAGTGGGCAAAATAAACAGTTTAGACAGATAGGAAGACAACTGGGGAAAAAAAGAAATGTTGCTAGTAATTTGCACAGGCTACGCTGGAAAGCTATTATATGAACAAATTATTTTCTCAGAAGAAAAACAACTTTAACATGCAAGCTGATATACACCAAGGGGAAAAAAAAAACCCAAACCCCAAAACAACAACAACAAAGATGTACCTTAAAGCTACAATGGAAGTTTAAAATATGTTATATTCTAACAGGGGATGTAGAAAGACAACAAATACTGATTTTTTCCACATTCTTGATCACTGATGACTGCCATAGGACACAAGAAATAGTCCAGGACTGCTTCACTCATGGCAAGATTACTTGGCAAACGAAAACTTGGAGAATAACAAGTAGGCATCTACTCAATATGCACCAAACCGATTTCATAAAATAATTCATTCTCCAAATAATGGAGAAAAAAATCCACCACACATTTAAATACCCTTACTTCCACTCAGTGGGAAAGGCCTACAATATGAAGCTTTCTGTGAAAGAACCTTACGGACACAGAGGGAACATGAAAAGGTTCAGTTTCTAGTGTTACCTAGACTATCTTATGTGTGCCTTTAAATTCCCAAACACATATAATGACCATTTTGATGTGGGCATTTAACTTTTTTTTCCCCTCAATCTATCCTTTATTCCTTTGAAAGCTTACATGAAAGAGAAAAGTAGAAGAGATGAGCACCTACTAATTAAAAAAAAAAAAGCATGAAAGAATGCATCAGGGTTTAAAATGTATATGGCTTAAGATACCACCACTTTGCATTACATGATGGTAATAAAACAACCTGCTTAGTGTTTCCTTCTGTAACACCCACACCAAAATTCCATTTCCACACTATCCTGATATATTTGAGCAATGACATTTAGCCCCATATTCCTGCAAAAATAAAAAATGCAAATGTCTCACTGCTTCCTGCAGATTCATTATTAGAATTCAAATGTATTGCCAACATATTAGCAATACAGGAGTTCTCTGCTAAGTCCTAAGAAAAAAATCACATTTAGTAACAAGTTATCAATGGCCAAGGAGTTGAAAAACTATTTGCACAACACCTGGCTATACAATGATTTGTACCACTACAGCTGTCAAGAGTAGGTTATTTAAGAAAATATTTAAGTGGACCAAATCAACTTAAACAAAAATACAAGTTTATAAGTATCATTTGCATTGACATCATTTGAGCAGCTTACGTTCATCACCTGGGTTTCACAGGATCAGCTGTGTCCTAATGTTATGGTTAAGTTAAATCTGATTGAAAAGGACTGTGTATTATTTATAAATTATATCTAGTTACCAAAAAGGCAAATAACAACATTTTCTAGGCAGTCTGCTGAAATAATTATTTTTAAACAGTTTTTAGCCATGCAACAAGAGTTAGTCTCTTGTGGCACCCAGTACCGATAGAAAGGTATCTTCTATTCTGTAGCAGATCATCACTGTGAGCAGCTTTCTAGCAGACAATACCATATCTCTCATCTGACCTACCACCATCTTACAGTTACACACAAGCACTTGGATACCACATAACATTGTAAACCAAAGAGAAAAGGACCAAAAGAACAGACAAGAGGAAAAAAAAAAAAGTCAGAATTTCTAAGGAAAACATAGGGATTTATGTAATTTTGAAGACTGACATTTAAGGTTTTTAGTATATGTTTAAATGGTTTTTATTTTGTTTTTCTAGGTCAGTTTGAAGACCTAATGATGACAATTTCATTTTGGTAATCACCAGAGTTGAATCTTTAATATTCTTTTACTTTGTATGAAGTAATACTGTGCCTTTTCTAAATGAAAAAACGTACTATTATATCACTTTTTATGTTGCATCTTTGGAGGGATCTAGAACACATGGAAAGAATGACTGGCATTTATCTACAACGCACCTCAAAACACAAGGTTGACAAGACAGAACAGGTAGGGTACCTGGCACAGTTCATTAGTGCACTACTTAATTTTTAAACTGTAACTGTCAAAGGGCATCACTACAGCTTACAAACTTTGTACACCAAGATCACAGCAAGCAGCAAACCACAGCAGCAATAGAATAACATGGGGAAGCACAGCAATCTACAACACCCGCACAAAAGGGAAAAGTAGGGGAAAAGCTGGTTAACTACCCTGTTTCATATGAAACTACTGATGAAGTGATTCTTGTTTCCTCAGCCCCTTCTGCCATCACTACAGCCCTACTCTACTTCTCCATTTATGAAACAAAATAGCTATCAGTAATCCAAGAGCAACAGCAGCTGTACCAAAGCCAGAGTCATCAGTTTCTAATCTGGCAGGTTGCAGGGGACAGCACAAGTCATCTAGCTAAGAATTAATTTCTTACTACCCCTCTATATCAAGAGGGAAAAAAACCCCAAAACACACCAAAGCATTTCAAATAGCAGGGGATAAAAAGAGAGGAGCCCAATGTGACCACACACCTACACATGACTGTCTTTTCATCACACCCAAAGGCAAATTTCATGAAGCAATTCACAGAAATAAGTGACTGAATTGCCAAGACTGTCATTTTGTCAACTGACATATGTTAGATTAAGAAAAACATACATGTACGGCAAACTTTAGAGACTCATTTTTACATTCTAGTGAGAGCAGGACAGCTTTATCACTGAAGTGCCCGGACATTTAATTTCTTTCTCATTTATCATAGAATTGTACAGAAGAAAAACATCTGTTAGCAGAAATTGCTACCTGTTATACAGAGGAACATCCTTTTCTATCTCCTTATACCTTCTGGGAAGTGAATGCTACAGAAAGGACACATGATAATTTAACATTTTTAACCTTTGATATCTCCACTTGTCTAAATATCAAGAAACACATCAGCAATAACATCCAATGTCACATCATACAAGGGACTGAAGTTATATTTTAAAACAATGCTGCAAACTAAACTTAGTATTTATCAATTGAAACAGGCAATGCCTTCCTCAGAGAAGAAAATAACAGAATTGGGGAGGTTACTTTTATCTCCCTTCCAAAAAGAAGCTCTACTGCCTTCACACACCTTGACAGCAACAGTCAAAAGCAAGTTACACTCTGCAGATTCATTCTCTGACAAAAATAGGTTAATGCACCTAAAGTTAAAACACATTTCCTTTTTCCTCCTACTTAAACCTTCAAGACGAAACTTAGGTACACTAAATCTGTAGTATATGTAGTGCTCTCGCTCTCCTTCTATGTACATCATTACATATAATGGCAATAAGAGCCTCATTTAACAGTAACTGAAATAGTTCAGGGGTTCCAAAAAAGAAGGAAAAATAGGGAAATAAAGCTTTGCATATGCTGAAAGGAGTTATTTTAAAGTTTAACCCTTGTAGAACAAGCTCTTACAAAGATTGGGGAAAGCAAGGGAAAAGCAGCAAAGTGATCAAGTCACTTTTAATCAGTCATGTACTCAAGGCAAAAGCCTCACCTTTTACCTTTGGATTTATTTTATCTCAGATAGCTCCATGGTACAGCCACCTATCAGAAGCTTGCTTCAAAATAAAAATCATTTTAAAAAAACCCAAAACACTGATGTCAGAATATAGAAAGGAAAAATAGCACTCTACACAGGGCAATAGCCAGTTCTACAGGAGAAGCCTGCCTCCTTGTGGCTCAACTAACAGTAAATTAGATTTCTCAAATTTGTTCCACTACACCCAGTAAATCTGGTGAGCCATGAGAGGACTAAGCATCTAGTTCAAGGTGGTTTAGGGGGTTGGTTTTGTTGGGGTTTGGGTTTTTGTTTGCTTTTTGGGTGGGCTTGGGGTTTTTTTTTGGAGGGAGAGGGGGGAGCTGATGAAAAAGAAAGATGTTCCTAATTTCAAGAAGCACTGGCAAAAGGTATCCATCTCGCATTACTCAGATTGCTTTTAGCCTCCTCCTCTGGATCACAAAGATGGGGTGAGAGGGAACAGAGATTCAACTTAAAAGCAACTGACATTCTTTACAAGGCAACAAAAGCAAAAGCTTGTCAGCACTTTAGCACCTAAATCCAGAAGGCTCCAACCCTGGGCTCCACTGTGGCTTAACCTAGCAGGCCACTCCTGATGCCTTAGCTTTCAACAGTAAATCCCCTTTCTGCCTACAGATCTCCTTCAGGGTACACCTAGGAGGATTTCACTCTTGGCAGCAGTGAAGCCTTTGGTGCTTTCAACAAGATGCTGACATTCCGCCGTCCTGCTTGAAGGGCTCAATTACACGGGGCTACTTTCTTAATGCCTAGAAGAGTAAGATCTTTAGAAAACAGCTGGGGGTTTTGGCTGGGTTTTTTGCTTGTTTATTTTTCAATTCAGTAACTCTATTGTGCAAGAGCTTAGTGGTTAAGGAACTCAAAACCTGTGTGACAAATACACAAATTCAAATTCACACTAGTCTTAGGTGGGGATCACGTCAATGGGATGATTTTGGCTTGGGAGGATATCAGTAGCTTTCTAACCATCTTGCAGAAGCTGCTCCATTTTATGCAAGTCTGAGACAGACTATGAACCATTTTTGCTACAGATTAGGAAATTCATCCACAAAAAGAGGGAAAGTTCCAGTCTCCACTCCAAAGGCTTTTAATATAAAACACATTAAGTGAGGACAAAAGTAGCCCACATTTTTCTCAGTCTCACAACTGCTGGGCTTGCAACTTGCTTTCTTCTGTGTCACAGCCTCTGTTTTGGGAGCTGTTTCTCTAGCCTTTAAACAAGTGAATCAGACTCATCCTTTCCAATCTACAACCCATTGATCTGGCAAGAAAAGGAGTGAACTGAACCCATGGCACTCTCATTCTTATAATCATTTTAACCAGAGATTCACTGGAGGAGAGAGAAGAAAAAAAAAAACAAACACAACCAATATTTCTTCCCCCTCCAAACACATTTAAATGAAAGGCTTCAACTTTACCCTTTTCTTCTTTTTAAGAAAAAAGAAGAAAAATGTTGTCACACCCCAAATTCCAGATATGGACGACGTAATTTCTTTCTGCCACGGTTTTCACACCTAGGTGCAGAATGAGAAGCATTACAGGTTCCTAATTTTTTGTTACTATTATTTACACATGTACCAATGACACAGCTTCTACTTTGTGTTCCTTAGACCTGCTTTTCCATGTCTGCTAAGCTTCTACCAGGCTAGAGCACTGCACACAGGGCTGTGGATTCCACATCTGTCACCAGGGGCCAAAAACTTGGGCAAAGCTGCAGTGCACACTGCAACATCCAAATAGCTCCATAGATCTCAGTAGAAAGGTTGTAAATGAAGAACCAAAGTAAGTATATGCTAACCAGAAAAGCAAAGAAAAAAAGCAAACCAAAACATTCTTTTTCTCTTACTCAGGTACAATCCTAGTAAAGGGCAAACACCTGCAACTCTACTGAAAAGAGAGGGAATTGGTGGTGTTCATCACATCACAGGCCTGGATGCCGTACCAAACAAGTTCAGTATATCTGGATAACACGCTAGGTCTATGTATGGAAGAAAAATCATTCTTATGGGGAAAAAAACCCATTCTGTTTGTATAACCAGGTCTGTAATTAACATGCAAATTACTTACACAAATGAAGAGCTATCCCCTCCTGGCTTTTGCAATTTTACAGACGGAACACAGCAGAGACTTCAGTTTATTAAAAGTGATGTTATTCTGTAAGCAACTCTGTTTCCATTTTATTGAAATAGTGGGCAAGTAATAAGGACTACATGAAGTCATACACACCAAGAAACTTACTACAGCAGGGTTTCTGTTCATAAGTTTAAGACAGTTTGTAGTTTTGCTTTATACCAGGGCCTGACACCAAGTTAATAAACCTTTTATTGAGATTCAAAAAGCTATTACGTTACACACATCTTCCTCTACTTACATTTGCTAACCTACGCTGAGGCCCAGGATTAAATTTTACGCTTCACTGACAGAAAATAGAATCCTAAATCACCAATCCACATATAATTGTTAATTTCCCCACTTGTTTCTTGTGGTCATAGTACCTACTTTCTTCCTTACCATGGCCTTAAACTTTCACATTTTTAAACCTAGTACTGAGCTTCAGCTCAAGCCTATGAAATGTCTCATTTTCTTTAAACCATTTTTACTAAACTCTCTGAATTACCCAGACCAGTATGGTTTACTAAACTTTGTGCAGAGTGATAACATACGATCCTACTGAAGGAAGTATCAGGATCACAGATCTCTTAAAACCATAATAAAAACTCCAACTAATAGCAGCAATAAACAGCAGCAGGTTCTTGCAGATTAAGTAGCAGACTCCGAAAAACTGGTTTCTTTCCTATCTTATTGCTACCTAGTCTTCTAGGTGACCTTGGGCAAATCACTACCCCCACACTGCAGCTTACCCAGCAGTAAAAATGAATTGAACATAGTTGCAAATGTATCTGGAAACTCTAAATGAAACACACCATAAGAGTTAAAAATACATTTCCCTATCTGCAGATATATTTGCCTTGATAGCTTTTCTTTATCTCATTATACATCAGCAGCAGTGTAAGACTGCTTTTACTTTCTAAATACACTCTGGTGGTTATTCAAGAAAGGCTTTAGGCTACTGCCTTACTTTTTATCACATGCTTGATCTATTTCTGCTACTGTATCTACTTTGAAGGACTGAGAGCAATACACGCTTCACACTTACTTTAATATATTGCGTCAAAAGTTGCTGTGGAACACATTCCTAAGCTACAGGAAGAAAATAAAACAGGATCCATCAGAACAGAGAGCCAATTATCAATGAGCTGCGACTCATTCTCTAGACCCTTGCTCACCAAAGTAATCTTTTAAGTCATCATGCAAGTATTTGCTTCCAGGACTTGCCATGGGAACCAGTCATTAGCAGATTTTTACCAGGAATATAGGCACTGATGAACCCAACTGCATCAAAGCAGCATAAAAGGATTCCTCTTCTTATACACTGCTAGATTTAAGAAACACTACTTCTCATTGAACAGGAGACTGCCATTTATTGGTAAACAACACTGCTTAGCTGTGGTGCGCTTAGCTCACTCATCTTCTTCCTATTTCTGGGTTTGTTTGTGGTTTTTTGAATAATGACAATTAGGAGGTGCTTTTTCACCTTTCCTGTTCCAAAAATATAAGGCTTAAATAACAGTTTCTAAAAGCTCCTGACTTTGCTAGTCTTGGCAGGAGGGAAGCCCATTTAAAAAAAAAAAAAAAAGCACTTATTCATAATCAGATTTTCCTCAACAGTTAGTGGTTAAAGTTTGCCACTTTCCACATCATGCCACAAAAACCTGTTTTGATTGACACAAAGGTGAACTGCAACATACTTCCAGTTATTTTCCTGATCAATGAATTACTACAACACAATGAAATAATTACTTAATAATCTGATGGACAGACTAATGAAAAATCACTCCTGTACTGTCAGTAGACAACTTCTTGAACATCACTAACCGAGCCGTTAATAAAAAAAAAAAAAGCAGACCTTCCATGCACAGACACGAAACGTGAAAAATCCGGCTACTTCCTGAACGATTGCAAAACCTCTCAGAAAACGGGGTCTTTTAGGGCTAGCGCCAAGGAGCAAGGAAATCGCCGTGCATCCAGGAGGGAAAAGAAAAAGGGAGATGCCTTTGCGGCTCGCGTGTTCTCCAGGTAGGAACACGAGCCCCAACGACTCCGGTGCCGGCGGGGGAAGGACGGACGGACGGAAGGGGCAGACGTTATGTGCCGGGATGGGATGAAGCCGCGGCGGGCCCCCCCGCCCCGGGCCGCCCCCCCCCCACACACACACCCCCCCCAACGTCCCCCGGCCCGGGACGTGGCCGGCCGCAGTTGGATAGAGAGCGACGTGACGAGGCTGAAACGGGTCTGAAGTCCACAAAGAAGCCCTCTGCCTCCGGGAAACAGGCAGGGGAAGGGCGGGCGGGAGGCAGGACGGACGAGCCGCGGGGAAGGAGAAGCCCAGGGGAGCTTTACCCCGCCTGAAAGCGAGCGGTCCCCCGGCCCCGCGGGGCTGGGGAGGCCCCCTCACCGCCCCTGCCCCCGCCCCAGGGGCCCCGGCAGCGCCTCCCGCAGCCCGGCCCGAGCCGCCCCGCCGCCGAGGCAGGGAGCGGGCGCACCTTCCCCGCTCGCCCCGCGCCGAGCTCCGGGCTGAGCCCTCACCTTCCTCCCGCCGCCGCCGCCGCCGCCGCCACCGGCCAGCGCGGAGCTGCCGCCCGAGTACATGTAGTAGGCGATGCCCAGCACCCAGAGGAAGGCGAAGCAGAGCAGCAGCCGCGACCTGCGCCGCATCCTTCCTCCCGCGCCGCCGCCAGGCCACCAGGAAACGGCCAGCAGCAGCCGCCGCCTCCG
>JAVSBS010017569.1:11528-32697 GCA_033124195.1 Coracias cyanogaster | reverse complement strand
TAGTGGAAATGTCTGTGTTCCACGTAACCTGGGACCTGGGGTTAGCCACAGTACACACAAAGGCAGAGACTAAGTCTGGTACTAACAAATTAAGTTTGCAGCTTTCGAGTGCAAAACAAATCCGTACATTCAATATGCCTACTGGCCACATGGCCTGGCTCCAGCGTTATGGAGTGCTCCCACCCACATGCTTTTCCCTGCACTTTGTCATCCTTTCTGAACATAAGCATAACAGAAAGGCTAATACCCTTGTCCAAATGCCTCCCTACAAACACGTCTAAACCCTGGCCAAAGCAGCTGTCAGAGCCGAGAGTGTGGATTTTCACTGCCCTGAACGCCCTACACTATCTGGTGCGTACGGAGCTGGAGCAGAGGAGTTTAATGGAGCTGATGTTATGGAGAGCAGCCTTGTCCCCAGTGGCCAGATTGCCCTGTGCTTCTCTGATGTGACACACTTGCCCCAAGGATGTGATCTCCACATGTGTGGGGTTTTCTGGCAGCTGTAAATGATGTGCCTGTCTGCAAGGGAATTGAGGATCTGGTTCATTAACCCTCTCTGACATCCACCGTCCTTACTCATGCGGGTTGTGTGGAGGCTTGGTTTTGTTTCTCTCACTTTGTGGCTGAAGAGTTTACAAGCTGATTTGCCTCCCCTCGGTCTGCTTGTGCTTCTGTGTGACTCTGGCTCCTGAGAAGAGTCCGCTGGCCAAGAGCGCTCAGTAACCTTTCTAGATAGTCAACAACTGCATGGTCATCAGCAGGGCTCTGCCCAGCTCCTGGCCGCCAGCAGGCAGTAATGGGCAAGGCCTCATGTGGCCTGCGTGCAAAGTCGGAAGAGAGTTTTGTAGCCAAGACAGCTTTTAGTTCTAGACCTCAGTCTCTCTTAGGTTACTTGTGCCGTAGCATAAGACAGCGGCGTGCATGTGAGTGCATAGACAGATGCTTCTGTTTATACAGACAGTTACAGCAGGAGAAAATTTGCTGCCTTAAAGAGTCTAAGGGCCAGATCTGGAGAGGTGTTTGGATGCGCAAGGCTGCACTGCAATGGGACAAGACCCAAGTGAGTTGGGCACATAATTGCTTAGAACAATTTAAAATACTTCTGGGTGCACAAATGCCTCCTCAGGTGTCTGTGTTGTCTTAGAAAACCTGGTCCTTAAGCAGCAAGTGGGGAGGCTTGTAATAGGACGAGGGGTAATGGCTTTGAACTGGAGGAGAGGCGATTTAGATTAGATGTAAGGAAGAAATTCTTCACTCTGAGGGTGGTGAGACACTGGATGTGGGAAACCAACCCATTGCTTTTGAAAGGTTGCCAGGAAGGTTGTAGATGCCCCAACACTGGATATGTTCAAAGCCAGGTTGGACGGGGCTTTGAGAAACCTGGTCTAGTGGAAGGTGTCCCTGCCCATGGCAGGAGGTTGTAACTAGATGATCTTGAAAGTCCCTTCCAGCCCACACCATGCTATGATGCTATGATAAGTGGCAGGGAGAGACAGAAGTACTGCAATGCCCATTTGCCATGTGGAAATTGTGGCAAAGGAAGTACCTGTGACTGTCCCAAGGTCATGTGAGAGGGCAGTGGCAGAACATCCTCTTTCTTCCATTACACTCCTCCCCAATGCTCCTGCCGAACGCCAGCTCCCCCCTCTCCTGTTAGCACCAGGGCCGAAAGGTATGAGACCCACTCACACAGCTCCCAGCTCTGTCCTTCCTGTTCGTTCTGCTGGGTCTGCCTGTAGCCACCACTCAAGAACCTCAGACCAACTCGAGGAAGTTTCTCAGGCATCCTTGAGCTCCCAGAAGGGGAAGCAACAGTTGCAGGCTGTGAGTTTGCTTGTGTTCTCCAGCTTGGCCCCTCCACCCCTCCTTCCATCTCCCCTCGTTGTTTGTCTGCTATTTTCTTTTGATTTGCAGCTTTGCTGAGCGCTGGGTTTGCAGCAGCGTGTGATTACCCTGTATGGAGCCTTTCCCACTGACAGCATGATGAGTGGAGACAGTGTTCGGTGCATATACAATTTAAGCCAAGCAGGAGGCCAGCCCAACACCTCACTTGCCAATTAACTGAGTCGATATTGTGCACAGGATAATGTTTGTTGTTTGCCTGTGTTGCTAAAACACTTCCAGAGTGTTTAGAGCAATATGGCAATATCCACACCTCCTCCCTGTAGGTTTGAGCTCTGCAGCTAAACCAGGACACCATTTCCCCGAGAGGAGCAGCCAAGGAGGGAGAAAGGGAAAGGGGACCTCCATGGCTCTGTGGTTCATCAGGATGTCACGGTCCGAGCGCTGTGAATACAGCTGCAGCTACTACAGGTTGTGGGGAGATGAGAGTCTCTTCCACTGGTCAGCTGATAAAGTGTGTATATCCAAGGAACTGAAAAGAAAATTGCATCTATGTAGATGAAGAGGCCTTCAAGAAGATGCAAGGCAATGGAGAGACCATCTGCAAAGCCACCACATAAAAGAGCTACAGGCACATCTAGTTCCCACCAGTCTCCCTTGCTTTACAAGTCCCAGTAAACCAGCCTCACTACCTGGTTTACAAAGGCTGGTGTCTGTGCTCTTGCTACAGACAGCTTGAGGCAAAGGGAATCCAGCAGAGAGAAACTACAAGTGGATGCAGTGTTCTCCCATGTCGCAAACACCCACCCGGGGACCAAACCTGCCAGCAGCCTCGGCAGCACGTGGGCAGCCTGGGACTGCTGGCACTCACCTTGGAGGAAGCTGGGGCTGAGGGAGCTGGGGCTGCCAGCAAACGGCTGCTCCTGCCAGCGGTGCTCACTGCCTTGCTTTTATTCCCTGAGGGTGAGCTCCCACTTCTTGCTGGGGTTAGGTGGGATTTGGAGGCACCAGGGTCTGGTCCCTGCCCTGATCTCAGGTTGCATATCAGTGGGAATTACTCGTGTTTGCAGTGGAAATAGAGACATGCTCTTTACTCACCTGCTGGAGGACTTTGAGAGGTGCCCCAGGCATATTGCTGTTGATTCTCTCAGGACAAGTTTCTGCCTCAGGTTTATTTCTTTTCCCGAAGAACACAGATAATGTTTTCCAGCCTCTCTGCAGTGACATGACAATGTATGTCCATGAGGCACCTCCACACTCAAGCAAAGGTGGCAGCAGAAGCAGCTGGCACGCAGGCCATTGGTACGCAGACCACGGGGCACACCAGCCCTCCTTATGTGGTGGCAATGGAGTGATGGTAGCACAAGACAGGAGAAAGGGCCACACGCCATTTTGCTTTGGTATTTGCATCCTTCATCCATCATTGTGAGTATTACAAAAGGTCACTGTCCACGGGGATCTTGCCTGAGCTCAGAAAGGGACCCTCATGATGGTTATGGACAAAATATAATATCCCTACTAAGCTGAGGCCTCATCACTCCATTCCTCTAACAGGTCCCAGGCCTGTGTTCCCTGGTTGGTCTCTTGCCATCCTTCACCATGTGCCATATTCACTGAAAGCACCTGGTGGCCACAAGCAGGAGATGTCCCCCTCCCTCCTTTCTCTTCCTCTTTCCTGGGCTTCACCAGGAAGTATTTATTAAGTGTCAGTGTGATAAATGAAAAGTCATATTTTATTGTGAATGATTCCAGCCCTGCAGTGGAGCCCAGATCTATAGCCTCCAAGAGTTATTAACTGCTTACTGCAGAGAGCTATAAAATCCTCATCATTTTCTCCAGTCTCTGCTCTGTCAGGGTGAAGGAAAGAGAGCCAGATTATCACACAAGAGAGCTGGGAAGCTGCTTCCAAAAGTCCACTTTGATTGGAGTCTGCTGTTGGCTACAATGATTTCATCAGAGCAAGACAGGTCTCTCGAGAAGCACCTTTGCTGGGGTTGGTTCTTTCTGGCTCACTCTTCCTGTTTCCAGGTTGCACCACTCACGCCCCTTATGAGACAGCCCTTAGGATTCTCACTCTGGCTGTGGCTGTTGTGTTTCTTCCCTTGGTGGTTTTTATTCAGAGGCACCGCTGTAAATAAATGCCACTCGAATGTGCAGTCAGTGCTGTCTTCTGAACTTCTCTCATAGCTTTTCTCCAAAGACGCCCCAAAGCCTTCCACGTGGGTAACAGTATTCACACACCCTTCACTGCTGCACTTGGGACTTCAGTATGTCATGTCTGTCTGCTCCTTGCCCGGGCTGCAAAGCAAATTCCTGGTGCAGTTTCACCACTTCAAATATCTGAGTAGGAGCTGAATTCCTGTTGACACCAACTGAATTAGGAATGTGCTCTTCACTTCTTTTACTTAGTGAGAAATGATCCTGGCTCCTTGTGTCGTCCTGTCATCTCCAAAGAAAGACCCTCCTGGCTTTTTCCGTAGCCTGACTGCTGCCATTTCCCATCAGTGCTGCCTCAGCACTTCTGAGCCCTGTGCTGGCACGTGGTGGCTCCCAGGCAGCTGTGGAAGGCTGAGTTGTGTAGGCTTTCATGCCCAGAGAAGAACTGGGTTCCAGGACCTGGGTGGCATGATAGCCTGGTGAGTAGGTTCAAGTAACTCCTCCTAGCAGTTAGTGGTGCTGTCTGAAGGACTCTTTGCTGTTCCCCAGGTGGAGCAGGAGTCATTGCTGCGCTCATCCCAGTGGCGGTCAAGGGCTCGCATCTCAGTCATCGTAGGGCTTGTTGCTGCCTGCTGCAGAAGAAAGGCCAAAGATTGACTGCTCCCAGAAGGCAGCCAGGGCCTTTTGTGACGTCCTGGTGACGCAGGGCTGGACACCTGGGTGCTACAGTGTAGGGGGGATATATGCTGACCAGGTTAATTTGTTGTCATCTTTCTCATAGATACTTTTTGTGCTTTTTCTGCTTTGGATTTGATTCCTGCTCCATGGTGATGACTTTTTTTTGTTGTGCTGATAGTCCCGAAAAGGTTGGCTTTAGAATCTACCAAGACATAAAAGGTTTAGGTTGATCAAGAGATGAAGACTGCACTGCATCTTTCCACAGGCATTTGGCAGCTAAATTCATAGGTGCCCTGAATCTTCTCCAGAGTTTGTTTGCTACTGGAGGCTTGTTGAGAGGTAGAGCAAACCTCTGTCAGGATAATTAATACAACAAAGACTGGATCATCTTCCATGCCTTCATATACAGGGAACTTTACTGGCATATTTGTTTCTGTTTGAATTCGTGATCTGGGAAGGGAGTAAAAGTGCCTGCACTGAGTGTGCAAGTTGGACGGGCTTGCTTGTAGAAGGGAGGGATCCTACTATGGGAAGAGTTGAAAGCTGGTGGATTCAATCCAGAGGCCTCTAAGATCTGGTCTTGTAAGATCTGATACGTGTAATGATGGGCTAAATTCATGTTTGGAGCTTTACTTCTTAGCTGGAGATTCAACACCTGAAGCAAGATCATCAGCAACATCTAGGTCATCCTCAAGTGCAACAGGCATTTTATGTGCTCCAAAACAGCAGCAGCAGCAGAGGGGAGTGAGGAGTAGTCATAGCTTGCAGCTTAGTGAACTCTTGGGGCGCTTGACATGTTGCTGCCTCCATTAAATAAAACTCCACTTCTAATTATATCCCATAATTATAGCCTTCAACCAATGTGATTTGTAAAGAGCAGGGTCACAGATACCGAGATCACTCTGAGATTGACTGTGTGGTGGGTATCAGTAAACATCCTTGACTGCCTACCAGAGCCTGACAGAGATGGAAAGGACTAATGCAATGAGGCAGGGCACGCAGCTGGATTGATAGAAGCAGTGGTGTGGCCTCTGGCCCCTGAAGATATTATGTGACGAGGCAGTGAAAGCTGCAAACAGGAGGGCAAACCATCTATTCAGCGTGACAGTATTAGACAGAGGTTAAGAATCTCGTGGGCTGCTATCAACACCGATGAATGGTCTCCAACAGGGATCTGCATTAACGCATTGAGCACCAGGCTCCCTTGTGTGAACAGCAGCTGTGTCAGACCAGACGTCCCCATGTGAGGACAGAGCCCATCACCCTGAGACCGCAGCCGGGGCAGCAGGGCTCCTCTGTCCCTGCAAATGGGCTGCCCATCTGAGGAGGCAGCTTGGGAAAGCTGGGCAGCCCAGGAGGGATCCAGCTGTAGGTGAGCTCCTTAAGAACATGGGATGACAAAGAGTTTTGTTTTGTTATCTAGAAAAACCTGAGGTCAGACTGAATGTGTTGCTGTAAATGATGCAGTTTTGACTTGGAATTCTAGTCATGGTTCTCATGATTTCTCCTGTGTATTTCTATAATGGCCTCCAAGAGTGGGCAGGTTCCTCTCCCAGGGCTGATGCTAGTGTAACAGAGACTCTCTAGGAGTGAGAGTCAGTCCTGTAGGTTGTCCTCACAGAAAGAACCTATGTGTTGCTCAGCTCTGGCCTCTTGCACCTTGTCAAGCTCAGAAATGCTCAATGACTGACCTCTGCACTGAGTCTAATTAAAGTTGTGGTTCCTTCTCTGCTCTTTTGGTTTGGATCTAAGTGATGGAGAACTAGCACTGCTCTTTGGGTGGCTCTTCCAGGGAATAGTTCCTCTCCCTATTAGTATTTGTGTTTCAGATGCTATTTGAATATTTCAGTCTCAGCTTACAGCCACTGGGTCCTTAGGGTATTAAGAGAGCTAAGGGGATGAAGACAGAATGAAAATCAAAACCAGATTGTCTTCTCATTTGCCTGGTGATATAATTCCCCTTGGACTTAAACTGCATGGGAGACAGGACTGTTTAGAGGACATAAACTGATGTGCTGATTGAGGTGGGAGAGCTGGTTGAGCTTTGCTCCAGCCGGCTTGATTCTGACTTTGATTTCCCTGGAAATGGGTTGTGCAGCTGCATGTCCTTTGACTCACCAACTTCTGCACATCTCAGCCAATTTCAGCCCTGTTTGATGGAGGGGTAGTGGTCTTAAAAGGGATGATGCCTGTACAAGTTTTACAGAAGTAGGGGTGAGGAATTGGAAAGGGACTTTGTAAGGCTCAAAGGCCCCAGTTCCAACTTCATCAGTGTGTCCCATGGGAGAAAGAGGTCCAGAATGTCTCCTTAGTTGAAAAAGCTTGGGTAAGAGCTCACAGGCAGTGGGCAGTGACACAAAATCATTTAGAAATTTGATTTAACTGTGCTGATATTCAGGAATTCCTTCTTTATTTACCTTCATAGCAGTACAGGATCCACTGGGCTAGAACGTGTGCAGACAAATAACGAGAGACCATCTCTGACCCCAGCCTCCCAGAGACTAAAGGGATAAGGTGGCCAACAGCCATTTTGTGGATGGGGATCTGAAGCAAGAGAGATTAAATTGTGTTCTCCAAGTCCCGCAGGGTGTCTGGTTGACTGTCAGCCAGTTCTCTCTTCCTTTCTTGTCTCTAATTCAATTCTTTCATCAGAGAGTTTGGCTTTTGTTTCTATAACTCGTCCAACCTTCTTCTTGTTTCCAGCAGCCTTGTTACAGATTTTAGCAGGCTCTGCTGCGCTGGCACGAGCATTGTTCTTCTCTGCAGGATGGGATGTATGTCTGAGTCATTCTTTGCATGAGCTGTCTTTCTCTCGGAGACGTTTCTCTGGTTCCTGCAATACAGAATAAATTGCAGTACATAGCTTATTAGAAAAACAACAAAAAAACCCCAAATAAACCTTCAAAAGCAAGGCAGTTCAAAGAAGCAACCAGCAAAGCCCGACATAAACAAGCTGTAGGAATACAATTAGGAACTCTCCCAGTAGTGTCTGGGATAGTCTTATCAACAGCCTCTGCTCCCCAGCTCAACAAAAGCTGAAGTCTGGGCTTACAGCCACGTTTTCACCCTCTGAACTGGATAGCAAAGGCCATCCTGCCCTGCATGGTTAGAGTCTGGGTGGGAATTCTCAGCTTCTGAGATATTTCGCACTGGTGCCCATGGCCAGATCCTGGGTTCTGCAGTCTATCGGCTGCCTTCCTCTTGAGGAATCATAGAATGGTTTGGGTTGGAAGGAACATCAAAGATCATCTAGTTCCAACCCCCCTCCCATGGTCAGGAGACCTCCCACTAGACCAGGTTGCTCGAGGCCCCATCCAACCTGGCCTTGAACACCTCCAGGGATGGAGCCTCCACAGCCTCCCTGGGTAACCTGGATCAGTGTCTCACCACCCTCACAGTGAAGAATTTCCTCGTAATTTCCAATCTAAATCTACCTTCTTCCAGTTTGAAGCCATTACCCTTCGTCCTGTCACTACAAGCCCTTGTAAAATGTCCCTCCCCACGGTTCTCATAGGCCCCCTTCAGATACTGGAAGGCCTCAAGAAGGTCTCCCTGGAGTCTTCTCTTCTCCAGGCTGAACAATCCCAACTCTCCCAGCCTGGAGACGAAACCAGAGTACAAGTGCTTCTCTAAGAGACCAGCACATCCCCTGCAGCTTGCCTACTGACAGGACTTATGTGTAGAGGCCTCTGTGCATTGGTATAGCCATGGAATGATGTTTGGAAAGCAGGATCTGGGCACGGCACCAGCATTACAGCGCCATGGCTTGAGCTACCCCCAAGCAGGTCAGCCTCCGGAGCGGGGAGGGATGAAACCCAGTTCGGCAGTTGGAGACATTCAGGCAAGCTCAGAGGTATGTTCTGCAAGGATTCCCCGGCTTCTGGTGCTTTCTGCTGCGTGCTGCTGCCTGTGAACAGCATGGGGGTTGGCAGCCGGTGGGAAGGTACTCCAGCCCAGCAGCCTTTCTGTCTCTTGGCACCTGAAGCAGAAAGCTCTTCTCTCCATGCCATGCTCTTTTTTCATCTCTGGAAAAACAGCTTCCTCCTCTGTGCCTCTTGGCAATGCAGCTAAAATTTTTCCCAGCTAAAAATCGGATTTACCAAGAAAGTCTTTATTGATTTACAGGGTTCACCTTTATGAACAACTCCAGCATTTCTCTTTGGACAAAATGAAGCAATATTAAACATTGTAGTAATAATCCAGGGCCCCCTCTTCTCTCCAGGGTGTGAGGTTATTCAAATGTATGTGCTTGTATTCATCATTTACCAACAGAGCTATTTAAACTACAATATTTGACAGGAGTGGTGTCAGGTGTGATGGAGTATATTTTAAAAGGACAGTAAGAGAGACTTTGCATTTGTCCTTCAAACATAAAGTCGATTTTTGCATGATTAGTACTTCAGAGATCATCTTCAGCACAAGATGAACTGGGGACAATACTCAGTGAAGTCAGATGACTGAGACCTGGTGGCTTTTGCTGTGTGCTGCTGTCTCTCAGGGGGCTGTGTACTTCTGCAGCGTACATAAAAGGTGCTCAAGAAAAGCAAGTGCACCTCTGCTGTACTGAACCTCCAGCATGGCTTTTTCAGAGGAGTTCACACCCCTCCCGGAAGATCTTGATTTGACAGCAAAAAGTTCTAACTCCACCAGGAATCATGCCTTTAATGCATTCTACAGGAGTGACCAGTATCTGTAAACAGGCCCAAATCCAGCTGGTTTGAATTCTGCTTATAATCTGAGAGTTGCTCTGGTGAGCACACCAGAAGCTTGGGGCTTGGGAGCCCTTGGGGGCACCGCCCTGAGCAGCCCTGTTAATGCGTCATCACATGGCCAGGGGCCGAGGCCAGGAACTGACCCTTGCAGGGAGTGCGATTGCTAAGGATTCCCGGTGGAGCTGGAGAAAAGATGGAGGGAAACTGCAGGGAAAGCAGAAGGTTGGTGTGAGGCGTGAGGAGTCGGACACGCGCAGCTCACCAGTCAGCCTGTGGTGTGTGGAGGAGAAGCCTCTGGCTGAGCGCAGGATGTGTGGAAAACACCCGGGATACAGCACACAGAATAAGGACTGTGTGGTGTGATCCCGGCTCCTGGAAGGGCAGTGAGAAATGTTTCTGTGTAAAGGCTTTTGCTGGAAACTTTCCATTTCATTTGAAGGAATGAGGAAAAACGTAGCCCCTGGGTAATCTGGTCTGTGCTCACACATCTCCATCCGATTGTCATAACCTGCCCCATTCTGGTTCGTGTCCTGCAAGAGAGACTGTCTGGCCAGAGAAGCGCACCCTGGCCATGGAGCTGACAGACGATGTGCTGGGCCCAGAGCGGGGCTGGGGGCTAGTACTAATTACGAACATGCTTTCAGCTGCAGGCACCTTTTGACAGTACTTCACTCCCTGCACAGCATGTTGTATAAACGTAGAGCGCGAGCCCCGCGGTGCCACGCGGCACAGCACACACCGTATGTGCCGTCCTCACATCTGGCAGGGCAGCTGGTGGCAGGTGCAGCAAGAGGCAAGGTCTTCTCTGGTACCCCCTGCAGTTTCCTGCAGCCGTACTGAAGAAGATACCATTTCAGGCTATAGGTGGGGTGGAGAGACAGAAATCTTCAAAATCAAGACTGAAAAAAAAAAGGAGAAGTGCACTCAGGTGTCTCATTGCTCCTCAGGGTAACTCTGAGCTAATGTGTCTAGATCAGAGCGGGAGGAAGGCGGGAGTTTGGTGAGCCCTTGTTTGCCAGCCCGCGCGCCTCTCTGTATGCTCAGCTGTTGAGCCGGGATCTTAAATGACTCTCATAATGTATTTACCAGTGCTGTGAAGTTCACCCTCTTATACTAGATTATGGTGATAATGGTATTGTGCAGCAGATGAAATTAGTTTTTCTACACAGTTTTGTTTCATCTCAGTGGCTAAATATGTGAAATAAAAGGTGCAATTGGCAATATTTTCATGGGTGAGCCGATTTCCTCCTACACCCACCCTACAAACACAGATGCTTCCTCATATCCTGGGTACACGCTGACTGCCAAGCAATGCGTGAGAGGAGGGTGAGAAGCGAGGCCTTTTTTAGGATTTATATTTACCATTAGGATAATTTGGGACATTTATGAATTTTCAGACAATTAGGGACTGCTAAGTGCACCTCACATGGTCTGGCATCTAGCATGGATTCTGGTATCATGCCCATTTTTCTTTCCCACTTGCACACAGCAGCAAGAAGCACCCCAATAGATATAAAGACTTGTGTAGCAATGGAGACTCCACTGTACCGCCGCATCCTCTTTAAATCCCCTCTGGGTGGTCACGGTGACCTGGGTCCCTCAGGCTGAAGCGTGGGCATCCCGGCAGTGCTGAGTCCTCGCCCAGGCACAGGCTCAGCCCATCTGGGAGAGCCACAGGCTGGTGCAGAACAGCACACATCCAGCACTGGCCTCTGCCCAGCGTGGGACACAGCCCGGAGCAGCCTGACACACGGATGAGGAGGAGGAGGAGCGCCCAGACAGCCTCTAGCATCTTGGGCCCCATTATATCAACAGTTGCATTATGTGGAACGTTTCATAGATTCATCTGTTGATTTCTCAACCCAAAGCCCTTTCTCCTGTGGAAAGGAATAAGAACACTGATCTCTTCTTTCATCCCTTTCTGAACCTGGGGTTTGCTGTGAGAAGAAGTCACAAGACATCAACGTTGAGGATGTCCCTCATCTTTTTTTTTCCAAAAATCAACTGAAAAAAACCTGTCCAAATTTCCATAATCTTGTTCAGGACCACTCAGTATCTACTGGTTGGTCATGTTGAGCCAATGCACCAGAGGGAACCAAGATTCCTGCTGTGCAACCTTTATTTCCTGTGATGCATTTTGGTAACTTGTCATGAGCTGCTGGAGAAGGTAAAAATTCAGGCTATGGGTCCTTATCGCACATCTCAGATTTGCCTGGACAAACATCCAAGCTAGGAGTCAGCTTAGAAATTTCCCAAGAAGATTTTGTTGCTTTCATATTCTGAACAGATAGCAAACTTTATCTCATATTTTGCGTGGAGTGGTCCAGTCCCAGCCTCCCACCCTAATCAGGGATTTCTGCAATCATCAGTGTCCCGACAATGAGGCCAAGGTAGAGCAAAGTCTTTTCTTAGCTTCAGGAGCAAGTTCTTTAGGTTTAAAGATTTGTATCAGGAAGCTGAGAGAGCCAGGAGGAAGTGCTGCTGTTGGTTTTGGAGGGGCCAAGAAAGTAGGTCAAACAAAAGTGTTATTACTGTTACCAATTCACTGCAGAGCTTGTGCTCCGGTGAAACGTGGGGCTTTGTTGTGCTGAGTACTACTTGCACTTGTGAACATCCCACCGCAAAAAGCCTCCGAAACTGCACAGAAGTGAGTCTGGCCTGAGCTGAAAGGCAGCCGCCTTGAGGGCTGACACAAGTGGCTTTAACAGCCCAGCACTGGCCACTGGTGATTGAAGAGCTGGATGTAGCCTTAGAAATAGCACGTTGGGAAGAGGCAACTCTGAGCATCTTATACACTACAGCCTTAAACCCCATTCCAGCACCCTTGTGAAGAGTGCTTATGAATGTCAGCAGAGGAGCCAATTTGGCCGGGAGAAGCAGTGGGCTGGATTCTCCGTAGCTGCTCACCTGCCTGTGAGCTTGTCAGCTGTCCCCTTGGGTCAAGGCAAGATTCTCCTCCTTGCACCAGCCCTGCCTTGCTGATACCCCTACGCCTCCCGCAGCCCCGAGCCTTTAAAGAGCTGATGCAGTCAGAGCCTTGTGTTTTCTGCTTCCACTGAAAAGTAGCACCTGCAAGAAGACGCACGGCTTAACAGCACGCAGGGGAGCTGCTTCACCGTGGCCTGGAAGGGAAGAGGGATGCCCACAGTGCCACTCAGAGTTGGGTACACCGCGTTTAGCTTGTGAGATGTGACGAGATGATTACCGTGTGGTGATGGTGGGGAAGGAACCAGCTGCAGTGTGGCAAACAGCTTCTTTCGCACCCGCAGCGACAAGCGCACCCCGTCCTGTGTGAAGAGGGTGGAGGTGCGGGAGCCCCAGCCAGGGTGAACGCTCAGCTGCCTGCTGCAGTGGGACCCATCTCCACTTGCACCCAGTGCTGTTGGTGGGTTTCAGACCAGCCTTGGGGTGCGCGCATACTTGTTCTTTTACCTTCAATATAGTTTTTGGCAATAATCATACGTAATTTTCATGCACTGCCTTGCGTCTCAGCTTCATTCCTCACCGCTATGATGGCCAATTAGTCACCTCTCACTGTTAAGCAGTGCTAACAGCTACTTTAAATGCAAGCAGAGCCTTAATCTAGTTCTAGCTCAGATGGACGGTGATACTTGTAATTAGGACATCAAACAGAGGAGAAATGTGATATGTTTATAGCTGAGGAACCTTTGCTTTGAACTATTTCAGGAATAATTATGTATTAGCTTTATTAACGTGGCCTGAGTTGGTAAATAATGGGTCATGCTTTTGCATTTGGGATGTTAAATATATGTGTCTTAGATTCAGGCTAAATTCCAGATTTCAGTGCTGATTTACTGAGGGTTGCTGCCTTGCCAGAACATCCATTACAGGTACGGGTTTACTTGGAAAGGGATGTCAGGGCTTCCCCACAGCCCACCCTGGGTGGGGTACAGATGCTCAGGCATGTGGCGTCCTTATGTCTTTCCATCCACACCCTGCTGGGTCTTTCAGGGGCATCTTCCCCGTGCAGGTGGATCTGGTCATGCCCTAATGTCTCAGGCTAGGGGGTGTTGGGATGCTGCGTACCAGAGACACATCACCACCCGTTGGTACACAGGGTGCCATTTGCAGGTGGTAACTACTAAGTGCAGCCCCAATGGCCCACTGGGGTATGTGTGTGTGTTTGTGTCTGTGAGATATGGATGCAGGGCTGAGTAATGACATTTTGAGCTTTGCATTTCATCTCTCCAGGAAAAAACAGAACATAGGTTCCACTCTGCTTCTCCCTTGCCCTGCAGCGTGCGTGGCTCTGAGTTGATGTTAAAGCGCTGCCATTCCAGGGCTGCCTGGCACATCCTCTCCTCCTGCCACAGGCCTGGCTGGAAGCACCAGGCTCACTTTGCCAGCATCGCTCCTTCACTGCACCAAACTGGGATGATGCTGGTGAGATACAAGGCATGTCAGCTGTTTGGTATCCAAGGGCTCCCTTTTGGCTCCTTGTAGCCAGTTCCTGTTACACACCCATACTGCTTGGCGTTGAACGTGATTGTGGTGGGTAGAGCTGAATAAAGTTCTTCCAGAGAGAAGAGCAAAGTAGTAAAGAGTGAGGAAGCCATTGCACCAAACATACATTGATATATGTCGTGAGTATGCCTCCTCGGACATGCTTTGGCGTGTGACAGAAGTCAGATAAGCACCTCCCAGGTTTTGATGAGAAAGTCCAAAGTGAACGTTTCCTTCACTGAAGGAGCTGAGCACCTGCTTACTGCCTAGATCTGACATTAATAAAAAGGAGAAGGGGGGAAACAGAGGGAATTTTTGAAGGCAGAACCTTTCTACCTTAGACAATAAACAGGAAAAGGGGAAAAGATCAGCATCAAGATTCATTGTGGGGGAAAAGAAAAATATGGGAATAAGTGTAAACAAAATGCATCTCTTTCTCTGGAGATGGTTCTCTGGTTTTCTGTAGCCTCTTAATCAGCTTGTTCCTCTCTCTCCTTTTAAAAGAGGCACAGAAGAACAGAAACCCTGTGCGTGAGAATGTGAGAGTGAGGCTAGAGGACCACTTTGCACATACATTTGTAACATTAGTATTGCAGTTCTTTGATTCCAGCCTTAATCGACCTTCTTTTCCTCTAATGAGCCACTCAGAGACATGTTTGCCTCTTGCAGTGAAGTGTTATGCTCTCCTTCTCTTTCTTGCACTGAAAATCCACATTTAGGATCTCACTGAAGAATCCCTTATCCCCTCCGTTCTCGCATGTCGTCTGATGTACCCGGCAGGCTCTTTGCTGACCACAGCTGGAAGAGCCCTGGCTGTGCTGAGGGTAAGAACTCTTTGAGAAATGCAGTCGATTCAATGCAGCAGCCTCTGTGAGGGTCCTAAAATCTCAGGACAGCATTGGCCACATGGCCTCCACTCCATCCTTGCAGCTGGATCAGACCCCAGGCTAACAGTACCGAATTCCCTGATGCTTTTTCATACGTCTTCTGTTCGGTGTTTGATGAGAGACTTCATATTTTCAGGGTGACCTCAACTGACTACCTCTCCGTACGGAAATCCTTCAGCGGTGTGTGTAACAAATCAATAATGACTTCAGTGTGGGGCTTTCTCTGTTGGAAGGCACTAATGAAGCGTCAGGTGGAAGGCCTGCCTGATGTTCATTAAGTCCAGGACATGTCCTGCAGCGTGGTTACAATTGCAGCAGTAAAATCAGAGTGGAAAGACAAGGTGGGATATCCACTCACTGGCCAACTGTACCTCCAGCCAGCAAATTCTGACCCATGTCCAGAAGCATGGCCAAATCAAGGGTTGGAGCTGGGCTGGAGGAAGCTTTTAAGGGATGGAGAAAACATGAGTGAACTGTTTGCCTCTTTGAATCCTGGACTAGACTCCTCTAAAGGAAACGATGGAGAGTTTTTTCAGGGCCAGTCAGTTTTATGGAAAAAGAAAATAGGCAGAAGAAGTTAAAGTTGATCTAAGGATTGAAGTAGGTTGCCATCTTAGGTTCATCTTAGGTCAGCTCCTGGTTGGAGCCAGCTCTATGGTTTCACTCACTGAGGGCTGGTGTGGGGCTGTCATGTAACAACAGCTTTTCTGTGACATCTGAACCCTTGTCCTACACCATTTAGTCGCTCCCTCAAGTTCTGTCTGCATTAAGATCCATGCTGGATCCATAAACATACTGGGCTAAGATCCATCCCAGTTACCCTCAGGTCTAAATCAATGCTTCTGTGGATCAAGGCCAGTTTATCCTGGTTGGCAACTCAGCCCATGCTGTTCCTCGGTTCCAGCTGTACCAGCTGGTGGAAGCTCTGCTTGCACATGTGGTGTGCAAGGCACTGCCTCCGGATGTGCCTGAACTCTCTCGTCATGCCCCATGTCTGCTGTGTGGACAATTTCCACTCTTCCTCAACCACAGAAGGAAGCAGAAAGCATTCAATAAATCATAATGGGACTTTTACAAGCGTATTTCCCCAATGCACATAAACTGCTGCTGAATGTTGTTGCATATCGGTGATCAAATGGACACAGGCAGTGAACCAGACCTGCAAGGACTAAGTGCTTGTAGAGTCTGAGTGTGTCATCTTCGCTTTAAAAAAATCAAAGGATTGGAAGACAAGGTGACAGAGAGGGCAGAGTTTCGAACAAGTGTTTGTTGGGCTTCAGAGGCACCGGTAGTAAAATCAGAGCCAAACTTCCATGTAAAAATTGTGATCAGAGCTTGTTTTTCTGGTGTCCTCAGCAGCTCCTTGTGGGATGGCTGAAGATCAGCCACTGCAGTGATCTCTCTTGAATGGGTCATGTGGGTCCATTGGGTAGATCTGAGGGTTGTACAGACCACTTATGAGACTGGAGATTGTTACTGGTGTCTGTGTTACAAACACTGCACTGGAAAGGAGCACCTGGACTACGGGATCTGCCCATTTCTATCCCCAGTAGCCTATCAGACAAGTCTGCATTGCTAAAGGATGGACCCAAGACTCAGCAGGTGTATCTCAGCTGACAGCAGCTAATGTGAGGGTTGTTCTTTGCCTGGGCAAGTGCACAAGCACCCAGGGTGTAGGAGGTCAGGCTGTCCCCTCCCCCCCAGGTGTCCCCTCCTCCTCCTCTTGCCCCTCCCACTGTGCTCTGTTCCAAACACGGGGCTGCTCTCCTGGGCTTTTCAGACAATTATCTTGTCTGGGAAGAAGAAACCTTCTCCTTTCTTGTGTTCAACACAGCAAAACTGCCTATTTTGGATTATTTGGGTTCTGCCTTTCAGCCTGACCTCATTTAATTTGCTTTTACCTTTTCAGGAATGAATATCACATTTATCTCTGTCTCCTCTTTTGGCCGTTATTTCTTCTTCTGCACCTTCTTTTATTCTGTTGCTCGCTTGTCTTTCTGTTTACCCATCCCCTCCTCCCCCCACCTTCTTCTCTGTGTATCGTACGGGGCTGCTTTATCACAGCTTTCTAGTTTAGTGGATTAACATTATTAGTTTCTTTTGTACGTGTCTAATTGACATGCAGTTTCAAAATCTATTTCATTTCAGCAGACCTGACCTTTATTCCCTTGCAGGCAGACTTTTTTTTTCCCTAATACCTTTGCTATGTTGCCCTGTTCTGCTCAGAGGGGTGGAGAGCTTAAGACAGCAGCAGAAATCACACAGCAGTTGGACTGGAGAAGAGGAGGTCTGAGCTTTCTACCTCCTACAGAATCATAGAATGGTTTCCGTTGGAAGGGACCTTAAAGATCATCTAATTCCAACCCGCCTGCCATGGCAGGGACACCTCCCACTAGACCAGGCTGCTCAAAGGCCCATCCAACCTGGCCTTGAGCACCTCCAGGGATGGGGCATCTACAGCCTCCCCGGGCAACCTGGGCCAGTGTCTCACCACCCTCAGAGTGAAAAACTTCTTCCTAACTATAAACAAGTGAGCTTTAAGGGGGGTTGGTTTTCTTTCCACTTTTATTTCTAACAAAATCTCTTTCTTCCTCTGAGAATGTCATTGTGGCAGAAGGTACAAAGCGATGTATGGCAGCACCTGAGCCTGGGCCCAGAGGAACAAGATGTCTCTAACAGGAAGAGCAATCTGTTTCAAAGAAAAGTGCAAAAACTTCCTAAATGAGTCTTTGGGGATGCTCCTTGCTTCCAGTTCCCTGCCTGCCAGGGCCTGTGCTTGTTCTCCAGCACAAAACTTTCTCCCTTCTAGAAAACCTTGGGGTGCTGTAGTTCTACTGCACATCACCATCACTCCAAGCCTCGCTGGGGCTTTGAAGGAAGGAAATCCAAGCAGAAATTTCCCGCTTGTTTCTACTGTCCAGCTGGTCAGAAGAAAGTCAGACCAAACATAGAATCATAGAATCATGGAATGGTTTGGGCTGGAAGGGACCTTCAAGATCATCCAGTTCCAACCCCCTGCCATGGGCAGGGACACCTCCCGCTAGACCAGGTTGCTCAAGGCCACATCCAACCTGGCCTTGAGCACCTCCAGTGATGGGGCATCTACAGCCTCTCTGGGCAACCTGGGCCCATGTCTCACTGCCTGCAGAGTGAAAAATTTCTTCATATTTTCTGACCTAAGTTCTAACACGAAGGTAAGACAATGGTCTTATTTTCTCTTAGCTGTTTTGGAATACCTGAAATAGGCGTTTTGGTGGAAAAAAATGACCAGGCCTCAGGAACCTTGGAGCCCCCCACCCCCACCACAGGCTCCTGTTCCAGAGTGTCTTGCAGACAGGTCCCATGTTCCCAGGTGCTGTCTCTGCTCATAGGCAACACGTTTCTCCCTCTTCCTTATTTCCTCACCCAGCAGAGCGGAAATCGTGGTTGACAGCCTTTTTCATAAGATGTTTTCATTGTAATTTTAATGGGCTAATTTCTTTCCCTGAATTGCCATAATTCAGATTTAATGAAACATGTCTGATAAAATTAAAAAAAGAGACAATAATAAAGTGGAACGCCCCATTAAGCTGAAGAGCAAGGAAATAACATATGTAGACATCTGATCGCTGTGACCTGCCACCCCAGTGATGTTAGCAGCCACCATGCATGTGCTTTACATTGTCATGGGTGACCGTGCTTCCCACCAGCAGAGAATATATAGCAAAATAATAAAAAATAAATGGAACTGGGAGGGGAACTGGTACTTCCTCCTTTTGCACCCTTGCCCAAGTTCACATCCAGTGCTCTTTGGTCCTTAGTCATTGGTAGATAGCAGCACTGTCTACACAATCCTTTCTTTCTGTCTTCTGTGGTTCCTGCTCTGAGGTCACACGCTTTGGTGCTCCAGGCAACCTGTGATCTCCATCACAGCATGTGCCTGGGAGGGACTGATCCTGCTGCCTTCAGTGCTCCCTCGGCCCTGGGCTCACTGCATATCAGCAACATGTCCCCAACGTGTAAGATGACCTGGAAGGGGATTTAGGCAGATCTCTCTCGTTGCTGCTTGATGCCTTGCTAAGAATGGTCATGTGTCTTCAGCCTCCTTAAGATCTATACATATAGAGAGGTGTTTTTTAAGGCAGATATTAAATGGTCTTGGATGATCACAGAATGGCTTGAGTTGGAAGGGACCTTAAGGATCATCTAGTTCCAACCCCCCTGCCGTGGCATGGACACCTCCCACTAGACCAGGTTGCTCAAAGCCCCATCCAGCCTGGTCTTGAACACATCCAGTGTTGGGGCATCTACAACCTCCGTGGGCAACCTGGGCGAGTGTCTCACCACCCTCAGAGTGAAAATCTTTTTCCTTACATCTAATCTAAATCTCCCCTCCTACAGTTTAAAGCCATTAACCCTCATCCCATCGCTACAAGCCCTCATAACTAGTCCCTCCCCAGCTTTCTTGTAGGCCCCCCATTTATGTACTGAAATGCCACAAGAAGGTCTCCCCAGAGACTACTCTTCTTCAGGCTGAACAACCCCAACTCTCTCAGCGTGTCCTCATAGGAGAGATGTTCCTGCCCTCGGATCATCTTTATGGCCTCCTCCGGACCCTCTCCAACAAGTCCATGTCCTCCTTGTGCTGGGGGCTGCAGAGCTGGATGCAGTGAGCCAGGTGGAGTCTCACGAGAGCAGAGGGGCAGAATCCCCTCCCTTGACCTGCTGCCCACACTTCTTTTGATGCAGCCCATGTCACAGTTGGGGCTTTCTGGGCTGCACTCGCCCATTGCTGGCTCATGTTGAGCTTTTCATCAACCAGCACCCCCAAGTCTTTCTCCTCAGGGCTGCTCTCCATCCGCTCATTGCCCAGCCTGGATTTGTGCTTGGGATTGCCCCAACCCAAGTGCAGGACCTTGCACTTGGCCTTGTTGAACTTCCTGAAGCTGGCATGGGCCCACCTCTCAAGCCTGTCCTTCTGGATGGCATCCCTTCCCTCCAGCGTGCTGACCACACCACACAGCTTGGTGTCATCTGCAGACTTGCTGAAGGTGCCTCAATCTCACTGTCCGTGTCACTGACAAAGATGTTAAATAGCACTGGGCCCAGTGCCAATCCCTGAGGAACTCAATGATCGGTTCTGAATCCGATAACTGGGAGCTCAGCATGGCATGGGTGAGGACAGCTGGGATGTTTGTGAGACTGCTGTCCCATGGCTCCAGGCTGCCTTGTATTGCACTACGAGGGGAGAGCTGTGGCATCCAGCGGTCGCTCAGAGCCAGGAGAGACTTGTCCAGGCCCATGCCCGAGTTGTGCCCCTCAGCAGTGCTATGTGCGAGCCTCCACTACTGCAGCAGCCAGCTTCAGATGGCTTGTGCCAAAGCCGCTTAAAAAATAGCTCCCTGTAAAGCCAAACATAATAATGAAAAATTTGGGATTTGCAGCCTTGGTTTGTGGGAGGCTTGCTCCAGAGCCTGTGGGATGTCTCCCAGGTGTCTCTGCACCAGGGTGGGAAAGCCCTCACACCACCAGGCGGGTTTGGGCTGTGGGACATTAGTACTCCCCCACCAGTACAATGTCTTTTTTTGGAGTATGCCTCCTTGAAAATGCTGACCTCCAGCCAAGAGCAAAAGCAATCAAGGGATGAAATATTATTGTGATGCTGAGTCAACACACGAGATTAATGCTTCCCTTTCATCTCACGACTCTTCATCTCTGTGTTTCAAATCAGGTACTGTGTAAAATATAGCCCCTAGCACGCTACCTGTGGAAAAAATATCAAAGAAATAACCTGTTTGCAAGTGAAGGGCTGCGCAGGCATTGCATCAGCTTGGGGAGAGTTCCTGTTTCTCTCTGTCCTTTGTAGTTGTGTGGGTGGCCGCACCAGGGGGGTCTAGATTTCCATCCCAGATCAGCGCTGCTCAGAGAAGGGGTGTCTCAGCTGATGGAGATACAGCTCTGCTCCTCACCCGCTGTGCTTCATTAAGGGCAAAGGGGACCCTTCACTACTGAAAAAGCTAAAAGATGCGAATGGGAAAAATTGAAAGAAAGGAGGGGTATTTTCAGATTTCACAGAATCTCAGAACCACAGAATGGTAGGGTTGGAAGGGACCTCTAGAGGCCATCTTGTGCAACCCTCCTGCCATAGCAGGTTCACCTAGGGCAGGTTACAGAGAAACGATTTGGGTTTGGGATCTCTCCAGGAAACTCCACAACCTCTCTGGGCAGCCTGGTCTAGGCTCCATCCCCCTCACAGGAAGGAAGTTTTTCCTGTTGTTGAGATGGAACTTCCTGTGTTCCTGTTTGTGCCCATTACTCCTTGTCCTGTTGCTGGGCACCACTGATGAGAGTATGGCCCCATCTTCTTGACCCTCACCCTTCAGATATTTATAAACATTGATCAGATCCCCTCTGAGGCTTCTCTTCTCCAGCTTAACAGCCCCAGGGCTC
>JAVSBS010017566.1:0-17811 GCA_033124195.1 Coracias cyanogaster | reverse complement strand
TTCTTTCTTTATTTTTTTTTTTTTTTTTTTTTTTTTAAATAAAGGAAGAGGATGCTAATGGACCAACTTTCTATCTCTCGTAGATTAAAAGATCCGCGGTGATATATCACTTCTCGCCTCCACCGACGGACTACCCCCAGATTTCAAGTCAGATATTGTGTGGGTCCCCCCCCGCCCCACTCGTTTAGTCAACCTGATACGAAGGGATGTCCCGCTCCCTTTCCCAGGGATAACTCCGCGGCAAAGTTTGCGGAGCAGCGGCAAGCCACTTGAGAAGCTGTTTGACGCTAGGTGGCAAAAGTAATGTACGGTTAAAGTCGGCGTTGCTGCGGGACGCCCCCCCCCAGTCCCGCCCCGCTCCCCGCTGCCGAGGCTGGGCACCGCGGGGCCGGCGGCCCATCCTCCGGGGACCCGCCGCCCGCTCCGCTCCCTCCCGGGCCGCCCTCGCACGGTGCCTGCGGGATCGCGGCTTCCCTCTCTGCCCAGATATAACTCCAGGGTAAAATAAAAAAAAAAAAAAAAAAGAAACAACCCAAACATTCCTGTGCATTTACGCTTTCGTTTAAGCGTCGAGGGGCAGGGAGGAGAAGAGTACCTGTATGTAGATGGCTCCTTCGACCGCAATTAGAGGTAAAGGATTACGTCGAGTGGCGAATCGTTGCAAAGTCTAGATGCTTGTTTAAGTACCAGAGGTAGCCGCCTGGGTTTGGGGTAGGTGCCGCACACCCCCAGTAAATGAACGTGGGCAGCTACAGCCCTGGAACAGTCAAGAAGAGCTGGGCTGAATGAACTCATTAGCGATTTTCTTTTAATTGGTATTACCCAATGCTTTTACTTTAAGAAGTCTTTAAGAATTTTTTTTTTTTTCCTAGCGCATTGTAAGATAATTTGTGATCAAGACATCTGCTTCAATGAAAGTCACATTTTGCCATGCAAATGCACGTTTCAACCCAATAAAGTTGCCATAATAAGGCTTTTAGCACGGCATACCTACAGTGAGGTTATTGTAGCCAAATCCTCTCCTTTTGCACACAAGCTTAATCTGTGCTGAAATGATCTGTTACAATTAAAATGACATTTACAGAGACAGCTACACCTTGCATCCTAATGAATCCGCCTGCGCCTACCGAAGGTGTTTAAACAGAGGGCCTGAACAATGTGGAAAACCCCGCTTCGAGTGACATGCCAGAGTTGCCTTCCAACTTTTATGCCCCGCTTCCATCCATCATTAAGAAACTGCTCAAATGAGAATCATCTCTTTCCCTCTTATACCGCACCAGTAAGCTCCTTCCCATGTTTTTAAGACGAAAACAAAAGTTCTAGTGTCTGATGGGTATGTAAAAAAAAAAAAAAAAAAGGTGAAGGTTGGTATAAAGTTGGGTTGCGGGTTTGATTTTTTTTTTTTTTTTTTTTTACGGAGGGGGGTAGTGCTGGAAGGGATTTCTTTAAAAAATGTGCGGACATTGTTGTAGAGGCAGTAGCGTGCGCCGAGGGGAGCTCTTTCTCTCCCTCGCATTGTGCAGGGAGCAGGTGCTGTCTACATTACCATACAGCTGAGAGCACAAAGAGCTAACTGATTCAGCCCTCACACAATAACAAACGGCCTTAATGACAGCCACGCGAACGACACACACCAAACTCACTTTTTACTAAGCTGCAGGAGGAAAAAAGAGAGCGAGAGGGAGAGGTTGCCGGTGATGATGATAATAATCATAGAGGGGTGCGGGACTCGGGCGGAGCGGGTGGCTCTCTCCGGCAGCGGCGGTGGCGGGGACGGGACGGCGGAGCCCCGCGGGCGGGTCCCCTCCGCGGGTCCCTTCCGCCAACCTGCCCGCGCCCTCCCCCGCCGCCGGCACCTCCGGGGACCCTCCTTCTCCCCGCCGGCGGGGTGAGCGCTGCGAGCGGCGCCGAGGGAAGAGCGAGCCCCGGCTGGGTTCGCGCAAATCCATTTTCCCCCTCCCCAGCTATCCCAGTTATGCCAGGGGAAATGCGGTGTGAATTTCAAGGGATCCGCTTCCCCGTGTTGCGGCTTGCTGGCTCCCACCTCCCTCGTCCCTTTAAAGCCGAAGGTGCCCCTTGGAAGCGGTCGCGATCAGCGAGTTACTTTCTGGGGGCACGGCGGGTGCGTTGCACGTTTCCAGCGGTAATTACAGCCCCGGTCCCCGGGGTTGTTTTCTCGCCGGAGCGTGTTGCGCTGCCTCTCTCCGGTGCAGAGGGGGTGTTACCCTCTCCCCGGAGCAGAAGGGGGATTCTTGCGGTTACCAAATTTGCAGGAATGTAAATGAGCACGTTTTGTGAGCGCGGAGGGGAGGGGGAGGAGGGTTGCACATTTTACAGCTCACTGACCATTTGGCGATCCATTGAGAGGAGGGTTTGGAAAAGTGGCTCCTTTGTGACAGCTCTAGCCAGATTGGGGGGCTGCTCATTTGCATCTCATTAGGCATGCAGGCGGCCGGCGGGATATAAGGGAGGCAGGCGCCCAAGGAGAGGCAGATCCTTAGCGCTTCACCCTCGGAGAGAGCCGCCGAGCCGCGGCGCAGGGCAGGGCAGAGCAGGGCAGGGCAGGGCAGGGCAGAGCAGAGCAGAGCAGAGCAGAGCAGGCACCCCCTCCCCCGTCGGAGCACACCCGGACACGCTCAGTGCGCCGCTGTCGAGACACGAGCTTATTTTTGTTGGCTGGGATTCCTCTAAAAACAAAAGTAAGCCCACAACAAGGAAAGAGATTTTTTTTTTTTTTAAAAAAAAAAAAAAAAAAAAGAAAAAAAGAAAAAAAAAGGAGATCAAGGCTCCGACGTGACTCGCTGCCCGACGCCGCTGCCGTTTGACACCCGCCAGCCCCGACGTGCGCCGGGTGAGCGCAGCCGCGCAGAGCCGCTCCCGCACCGCACCGCACCGGGACCTATCGCCGCTGCTGCCGCGTCCGCCGCTGCCTCAACAGGGATTTCCAGTTCGCCGCTTTTTAATCTTCCTTGGGAAGCCTTTTCTCTGCCTCTGTTGGGAATTAAGTTGCTTTTATTTTACTTTTTTTTTTTTCCTCCCTGGAGAAAAGGAGGAGCACTGTGGATTGGGAAAAGAAAAAGAGTTTAGCAGATTAATCTTAACTTTTTTTCTTCTTCTTTTTAATCTCCCTTTCTTTTTCTTTTGCCATCCGAAAGAGCTGTCAGTCGCCCACAGGCTACACCTAGAGGTATCGACAGAGGGGAAAAAAGTCAAAGACACTCCTGAACGAAGGAGACCGTGACACTAACTCTTCCAGCTCTGCTGGGGCGAGCGGCTTTAGCCGCTGTATTTTTCCCTTCCCCTAGAGACACTTTCCCTTTCCCTTCTTACGAGAAGACAAGGGAGAGGAAAGCGAGGGCACCAGAGCTGCCCCTCCAAAATGGGAGGTCGGTTCCTGCTGACGCTCGCCCTCCTCTCGGTGCTGCTGAGCCGCTGCCAGGTAATTGCCCGCGGGGTGGGGGGCAGAAATCCCTGCCGCGGTGCCCGCACGGAGGGGGTGGGTGCCGCGGGGGTGCCGGGGGCTGCTGCTGCCTGTTGCAGCCGGCAGGAGCGGGGAGGGGCGCCGGGGAGGCGGGTGTCCGTCCCGCTGCTGCGCGGCGGGGCGGGGGTCGGGCCGGGGCAGCGGGCTGCGCGGCGGGCTGACGGCCGCTGTCCCCGCCCCGCAGGTCGGCTGCTCCGGGGTCTTCGAGCTGAAGCTGCAGGAGTTTGTCAATAAGAAGGGGCTGCTCAGCAACCGCAACTGCTGCCGCGGGGGCGGCCCCGGCGGCGGCGGCGGGCTGCAGCAGTGCGACTGCAAGACCTTCTTCCGCGTCTGCCTCAAGCACTACCAGGCCAGCGTCTCCCCCGAGCCGCCCTGCACCTACGGCAGCGCCATCACCCCCGTCCTCGGCGCCAACTCCTTCAGCGTCCCCGACGGCGCGGGCGGCGCCGACCCCGCCTTCAGCAACCCCATCCGCTTCCCCTTCGGCTTCACCTGGCCCGTAAGTGGGGAGGCGGCGGCCCCCGTCCCGTCCCATCCCGGCCCGTCCCGTCCCGTCTCATCCCATCCCGTCCCATCCCACGACACGCACCCGGGCCACACCAGCTGGGTGAGCGCCTTCCCAAGGGACCACCGATCTCCCGGGGGTGTCTGGGGGGACTGACAGCTCCTGGAGGGCTGAGAGCGCTGCCCCGTAGCCCTGCCTGCTCTCACGCTCTCCCGGTGGGTTGTCTCTGCTCCTTCTTTCCCTAGGGCACCTTCTCGCTCATCATTGAGGCTCTGCATACGGACTCTCCTGATGACCTCACCACAGGTAACGGTCCTGAAACAGACCATTCCCTGGAACAATCCCAGTCCTGCAGCCCCACTCAGCCCCTCTCTCTCCTGTGTGCAGTGCATTCCCTCCATTCCATCCCATCCCCGCTCCTCTTCAGGAGCTCATGGGAAGAGAGGCCAGCCTGTTGGCATGGAGCCCTATCATCCTACCTTTGCAGTTCCCCTCCCACCAGAGACCTCCAGCTGAGCGTCTTCCTATGCCTCTGCCCACTTTGGGCTCCCTAATCGTGCCTCTTCTCTCCACTTTCACACAGAAAACCCCGAGCGCCTCATCAGCCGCCTGGCCACCCAGAGGCACTTGGCAGTGGGTGAAGAGTGGTCCCAGGACCTACACAGCAGTGGCCGCACTGACCTCAAGTACTCCTATCGCTTCGTGTGCGATGAGCACTACTATGGAGAAGGCTGCTCTGTCTTCTGTCGCCCCCGGGATGATGCCTTCGGTCACTTCACTTGTGGAGAGCGTGGCGAGAAAGTCTGCAACCCAGGCTGGAAGGGCCAGTACTGCACTGAGCGTGAGTGTCCACCTTCTTGTCTCCCTGGGTGCTGGTTGCAACAGTGTCCCCTGTGCTCTTAGGGGAATGTTTCTCTGACATCAGGCCCCATGGGATAGGGGGAACCAAGCTATTGTGGGTGAAGGTCTGGTGCTATGTACAGGCTTTTCTGGTGTGAGAGACGGGAGGTTCTCAGCATTGGAACAAAAAGTTGGTGCAGACAGCCCCTTCTCAAGCTAGGAGTCGATGCCAACATTACACTCTTGCTCGTTTGCTGTAGACATCAAATCTGATAGCAAAATGTTCAGTGGCTGCTTGAGAATTTATTTAAATATATCAGGACTATTTTTTAGACCCAGCCACCCCTTCAACTATAGTATGTTTTTATCACCATCTACAGGATACATGGCTTCAGAGGAGGGAGCCAGGCTTTGGCAACATCCATGTGGCAGGCCTATTGATAAGCTTGTTATGGTCTGATGCCTTGCCACCTTGTATTGAGAAAAGTATTGGCAGGTCCAAGATATTCTCTGTGGCCTCTAGACTGTACATTTGGGGTATTCCTGAACAACCACTAACAGAGATTGTTGCACTTGGAGCCCCAAGAACATTCAACTTTTTCTCCATCTCTCGTCTATGCCATTGCCATGATCATTACCACTAATGTGAGGGACATGAGTTTTAAAGTACGCCTGAGCTTGAAGGTGCTGAGGAATGTGGTGTGTTGCTGCAGCAGGAAGAGCTGGGACAGTAACCAGATCACAGAGAGGGTGGTCAGGGATGTCAGATACTTGCAGCTTTGTACAAGATTACTGCCCTTTGTAGATACATAGCACTGTGCACCAAACGTGCATACAGAGCTCCTGCTGCAGCATGTGATGGCATTCTCTGTTTGCGTGTGTACATGGATCTGAAGTCCGTTAGCAGATGACATACTGGGCGAGTGCTCCTCTTGTCATCAAAGAGCCAGGAAGGGAGAGAACAGTTGCAGGCTGTAAAGCAGCCTCTCTGTTTTCTTGTTGTGTTATTGTTTTGTTTTTTTTTTTTAAAGCCCACCTACACTATGGTCTCAGCTGAGCTGCTCTCAAATGAGCCCAGATTGATTATTCACCCTGTTAGTGACAGCTAGGATGCTTTTAGCAGTTCACGATACAATGTTGCACAATAAACAGCAGGCAAAGGGGCTCCCATTTCCTTTGATAGTGTTTTAAATAGGAACTAGGACCTTCCCCATGATCAAAAGTGCCTAGCCCTGTTGTGTTGAGGGGTGGGGAAAAAGGAAGCATTTTGATAATGAGCTCTTTTCGGGGCTGTCAGCACTTTCGGATGTCTGCACATTGCTGCTCTTCCCATAGCAAAGTAGAAGGCTGTCCATCTTTCTTGACTTGTTACGTACGCTCTTCACTCTGCTTTCCCTCTCAGGGAAAAAAAAAGCTTATAACAGCAATGCAGACCTACTAGGCAGGGGAGATGTGTTTATGTGTGCATGCAAAAAGAATGTTTTGCCGTTAGCGAGCAGAGCTGCCAGCCACAGATTGCTTCCCGTCGCCTTGCCCCCAGCTCCATTCTTTCCAACTTGGAGGCGATCTGATTATCAGCGCAGATTCTTTCTTTCTTTTTCTTCACCCCCCCCTCCTTCTCCTCGCATGCCATTGTCTCCGGCTGGCTTTGTTGAATTAAAACTTTGCAGTGCCTGCTTAATGAGTTCCATAACCAGGCGAAGTAATGAGCAGAAGTCCCTTTTTTCCCTTCCCTCATCCTCCCTCCCGCTGGCCCGCTTACCTCTTTTACCAGGGCTGCACCCACCCGCCTGCCCCTTTTCGGAGTGGGGCGGGGGTGGGGGGGTGGGGGCTGTGGGGGAAGGAGGGAGGAAGAACTTTAGACTTATTTATTTGAATAAGAAAAAAAAAAAAGTTTTTTTTGCAGCGAAATCACGCGCGTGCCATAGATTAGCTGTGGGCAGGGATAGGCTGCCCGGCCGCCGGCCGTCGGCCCCATTGGCTCCGGGGCCGGGGTATTGTTGCAGTGGGGCAGCTGCTGGGAGAGAATAGACAATAGAGCAGCTGTCTTGCACTGGCACCCTGCACACCAGCTGTCCACTCTTATCTGCACACACACTTTTGGGGGATATTAAGAGGTGGAGCTGTGTGCATAGAATTGGAAAAAAGGACTTCTGACCCTCACTGCGAAGGGAAGGGGGGTGAGGGGCTGTGGGGAAGGGAGCAATTGTGTGTCCTCTTTTGTCTGTGTGCAACTGTATTAAGAAGAATGCTCATCCCCGGCGATAAGTAAAGTGCCCGGTTACGGGGTGAGATCAATACTCCTGCAGACTCCAGAGATTAACTCAGCTGCTCTTAACTGCCCCGACCTAGTAAAAGGGGCTTGCTCCCCACCCAGAAGGTGCTCTCTGGATGGGACTTGTAAAAGGGAGGTGTTTGGCCCAGGTGCTGATGTCTCTCCCTGCTTGGTTTGTTTACAGCAATTTGTTTGCCTGGATGTGATGAGCAACATGGCTTTTGCGACAAACCTGGGGAATGCAAGTAAGTTTTCCACTCCCCTCCTGCTCCCTTCTTTGTCTTTAACATTGATGCTCTGGTGTTAAGTAAGCCATTGGTCATTTGAAAGGTCGGTTTAAATGCCTTTCTTCATATTAGATGGTAATTTGAGAAATCCAGGTGATGCTGGATCAAAGTATTAATCTACAAGTCAAACAGCAGTGCCATTAATATTAACCTAATGAGTTTACAATGCTGTGTGTAAGGCTTAGCTGTTTGTTATTAGAGTAAACAAATTAACTACCTGGAACCATGACTCCATCTAAGGAAGTGGAAGAAATAGCTGGGACTGATGAAAGCTGATGCTACGGTTGGACTCAGTGACTTTCTCACATGAAGGATCACGGAGGGCTTTTAGGAAACTTGATCCCTAGCATCAGTGTGTTTGCAGAGTTTGTGATAGGGTTTCCAACTGTGATAAGTCTGAATCTGATGAGACTTTGTTGTTGTTTCTTTTTTTTTTCAGATGCAGAGTGGGTTGGCAGGGGCGATATTGTGATGAGTGCATCCGATACCCAGGCTGCCTTCATGGTACCTGTCAGCAGCCATGGCAGTGCAACTGTCAGGAAGGCTGGGGTGGCCTTTTCTGCAACCAGGGTGAGTTCTTAGTCCTTGCCTGACTGTCTTTTTAAAATACAGAAAACAAGCGGCTATTTCCAGCTCATCTACCCTGTGCTAGCCTTGCAAAGTAGCAAGTATCTTGACTGCTCTCTCTTTTACAGATCTGAACTATTGCACTCACCACAAGCCCTGCAAGAATGGCGCTACATGCACCAACACTGGTCAGGGGAGCTACACTTGCTCTTGCCGACCTGGGTACACAGGCTCCAACTGTGAGATTGAAATCAATGAATGTGATGCCAACCCTTGCAAGAATGGTGGAAGCTGCACTGTAAGTTTGAGTTGCTTGTATTATTTGAAACCCCAAGGGAAGAGTTAATGTTAGTTTTACCAATTTTTCCCTTTTTGGATTTCAAAGCAACTTCAGATAAATATTTTGACCATTTCTTATGTCTTCCCCCCAGGATCTCGAGAATAGCTATTCCTGTACCTGCCCCCCAGGCTTCTACGGTAAAAACTGTGAGCTGAGCGCAATGACTTGTGCTGACGGACCATGCTTCAATGGTGGGCGATGCACTGACAACCCTGACGGTGGATACAGCTGCCGCTGCCCACTGGGTTATTCTGGATTCAACTGTGAAAAGAAAATCGATTACTGCAGTTCCAGCCCTTGTGCTAATGGTAAGGCCAAACATGCTACAGTGACCTTCTAAAAGGGTACCATCCAGTTACTTTGGCTTCTGGTCTGGAGTACATAATAAGGCCTACTGATCAATGGTAGTCCGTGTCATGTCAATAGCTGACTTGGTGGAGGAATTGTACTTAAAAAGTATTGGTGTGGTTTGGGCTGCTGCTGCAGATCACCTTTTTTCAAGAGGTGCCTGTGGCCAGGTAACTTGGCCTGAAGCTTCATGCATAAAAATGTGGAGGATTATATTTGCAAATGTTTTGCAAAGACTTTGGAGTCTGTGGATGCAAAATGCCATACAAGTGCTAAATATTATTACTGGTAGTCTGGTAACAGTAATCTTCCTATTTTGATTAAACTAGCAAAGACATTTTTTACTCCAGGCCTCCTCATTCAATGCCACTCAAACTCTGTAATGTGAGATTGTGGTGTTAACCCGATCTGGACTAGATTTGTTGTCCCAGCTGGGTGTTAAAGTTAAAAAGGGAATAGGATGGAGAATGAAAAATAGATCGGATAGATCTGATTAACAAATAACTTCCTTAAAAAATCCTGTATTTTTTTATGGTGGATCAGACTTGGCAAAGGTTGAGATAACCTCTCAAAAAGACAGCTTTTCTCAGCTGCCAGTTGTGACAGACCCTGAGAGCAGCAGGTGGGAGGCTGTTGAGTCTGGCTGGCCACCGCTCAGCGCTCATCCCCCTTGATGTCTTGCAGGAGCCCAGTGCGTCGATCTGGGGAACTCCTACATATGCCAGTGCCAGGCTGGCTTCACTGGGAGACACTGTGATGATAACGTGGACGACTGTGCCTCCTTTCCCTGTGTCAATGGAGGGACATGCCAGGATGGCATCAATGACTATTCCTGCACCTGCCCCCCGGGATACAATGGGAAGAACTGCAGCACCCCGGTGAGCAGATGTGAACACAACCCCTGCCACAACGGGGCCACCTGCCATGAAAGGAACAACCGCTATGTCTGTGAGTGTGCTCGGGGGTACGGCGGGCTCAACTGCCAATTTTTGCTCCCTGAGCCGCCTCAGGGACCGGTCATCGTTGACTTCACTGAGAAGTATACGGAAGGCCAGAACTCCCAGTTCCCCTGGATCGCCGTCTGCGCTGGGATTATTCTGGTCCTCATGCTGCTGCTGGGGTGTGCTGCTGTGGTCGTCTGTGTCAGGCTCAGGGTGCAGAAGAGGCACCACCAGCCTGATGCCTGCAGAAGTGAGACTGAGACCATGAACAACCTGGCGAACTGCCAGCGTGAGAAGGACATTTCCATAAGTGTCATTGGTGCTACTCAGATTAAAAACACGAATAAGAAAGTAGACTTTCACAGTGATAACTCTGATAAAAATGGCTACAAAGTCAGATACCCATCAGTGGATTACAATTTGGTGCATGAACTCAAGAATGAGGACTCTGTTAAAGAGGAGCACAGCAAGTGTGAAGCCAAGTGTGAAACGTATGATTCAGAGGCAGAGGATAAAAGTGCAGTACAACTAAAGAGGTATCTCTCACATCTGAGCATGGGGGGCAGCTTGACTCTGAAGGGGCTGTGTGTGTGTGTCTCATAAGGTAGAGCTAAGCAACAGCCATCTGACCTGTGTTGTTTCTCTTTGTCTTCAATAGTGATACTTCTGAAAGAAAACGACCAGATTCAGTATATTCCACTTCAAAGGATACAAAGTACCAGTCGGTGTATGTCATATCAGAAGAGAAAGATGAGTGCATCATAGCAACTGAGGTTAGTATACTGCCTGGCAGTTGCAACAGCAGAGAAAAGTCTCGTTGCACAACCCTCATCTAACAGACATCAGGACAGCTAAAATCTTTCCCGTGGTGCCACAGTGGTTTTTACCTGTTGAAATCTATCCAGCTCAAGTTGGGATGGATGTTGTAAAGACAAGCTCAGTTACTTGCTGCTGTAGATGTTACGGGTACAACAGGTTTTACAGACAAGGGTACAGTGATCGTGTGGCTGTGGCCTGCTGACCTACCCCTTACTGTGCTTCAGGCAGAGTCTGTTCTTGCCCAGTGTAAAGACAGAGTTCCAACCCTCTGCAGACTTACAACTCTCTTCTTACTTTCTGTTAACCTCTCCTGATCTCTGCTTGTATTTTCTCTTACCAGGTGTAAACCAGAGCTGATATGGCAAGGTGGTTGTTCAGAACAATTTCAGAGGAGACATGCCCCGATGAATGCTGCTGAAAGAGGAATGGGAGATAGATTCCTTCACTGACTGCTGCTGAGAAACTAAATTCAGGCTTGAGCTGGTTCTCTACTGAAGTTAGCAAAGTGACTGCAAAATAAAGAAACAAGATGGACATCAGGCAAGGGTCTGTGTTCAAGGATTACTGTTGCACTGCCTTTTATGAACTTTATCATTGCACTATGGTCAGTTGCTTTTCTATATATATTTAAATGAATGGACTTAATTACTACATAAGAAGCATGCACTGCCTGAAGTGTATATTTTGGATTCTTATGAGCCAGTCTTTTCTTGAATTAGAGACACAAACACTGCCTTTATTGTCTTTTTTGATACTAAAATGTGTTTTTACTAGGTGAGAAAAAGTGTGTTATTTTTTTGAATCTGTAAAAATATTTTCATGATAATTGTAAAGCTTGAGTATTTTGTGATGTTCATTTTTTTTTATAATTTAAATTTTTTGGTAAATATGTACAAAGGCACTTCGGGTCTATGTGACTATATTTTTTTGTATATAAATGTATTTATGGAATATTGTGCAAATGTTATTTGAGTTTTTTTTACTGTTTTGTTAATGAAGAAATTCATTTTTAAAATATTTTTCCAAAATAAATATTATTAATGATAGCCAGAGTGCTATGTTTTTTTCCAACTGCTGATGAACTGACTGAATCTTGAAACCAGGCATCTGATACACTTCTCTGGACTCATGGGTGGATGGGGTAGGACCGAGACCTATCACAAAGACTGGGAAACAACTTCTTCTATGTTGACCTCCCTCTTTCGCCTCCTAACATTCTGAACTGTTGACCCCATGGTCCTGCGCACTCTTACCCCAAAGGCAAATGTCTGTCAAAACCTTGAGTAATGTTTGCTCAGTCATGTTGAGCTGTGTATATATAAACACACACAGCATCACTTCCCAAGGAAGAGCAACGTGAGTGCACTCGGATGCAATACAGACGTGGGGCTCGTCATGACTCAACTCTTTATTTCTCTCAACTTGAAACACTTGCTTGGAGTCCAGGGGAGTTGGGGACACCCAGGGCGTGGCAGCAGGGGCCCCCGGCTCAGTTCCTTGATGTGCACCCGTGCCGTGTGAGCTCCCCTAGTCATGCCAAACTGAGGAGTGGCACTTGCTTCTTCAGGGACGAGTGACACTTAACTGACTGCTGACCACAACTCTCCTGGCTATAACTGTCTGAAGTATTAGTTGCATCTTTGGTTTCAACTCTGCCCCTGGTGCCTGTTGCCTTCATGTTGGGGCAGAGTATGATCCCATCCCCTGGCTTGGCCCCGAACGCTCAGGCAATTTCTCCAATTTGTTTTGCCTTAACTAGCTCTCCTTGAGGTTGTGCTGTGTGTTAATCAGCAGAGGCCCCCCAGGAACAGGCTAGGAGTCCTTCCACTTCAGGAAGGAAAGGAAAATCTAGGAAATAATTTCCTTTTCCCTTCATTAAAGCTGAACCCAAATCATGGTGGGCTACCTCCCACAGCTTTGGGGAGCCAATGAAAATTCTCTGTTCCTATTCACTTTAGGGGAGGGGGATGCTGTCCTGCACACAAAGAGTGGGATAGCAGATATAATCAAGTAATTATGGTAGCTGGTGATCTATGACTGTAAAGTATATATTTACTCCCCTTGTTTTAGTGTACGTAGGTACATGAACCACTGGAACTGTACTTTGGTATGAGGTCAATGGAAAATTCACAGTGACTGCAGGGCTTGTCTGTCTATAAGGTCTTTTCACAAAGCCAAACCTTAGACAAGATCTACTGACTCACTTCTCATGAAGTGACCGACAAAGTAATCGTCTTCATTTATCCCAAAGTATCTTTTTAGGGAAAGTTTTCATGAGGAGAGTGATGTGAGGTATTAAAAATCAGTCTGTCAGTGATGGTCTGGAAAGCATTTGCAATCTGAGTAGTAACATAACAACCGGCCAATAAACAGTCAATGCATCATATATTAAATGAGGCACGATGCTGTGTGTAGCAGCAGGTGTTCAGTGGATCATACTCTCATAGATTGGACAAAAAAGCGAGCCTTGGTAAGTTTTGTTGCCATCTCTGTTGCTGATTTTCTCTTCAACCTTGGGCAAATCACTTTATTTCTCTCTGTCGTCTTCTTCCCAAGCTTTTTGGAGCAGGCTTGTCTCTTACGATGTACTGCACATTGCACAATCGGTGCTATGGTCTCAGCTGGGCCCTCTTAATGCTGCTTCTGTAGAAACAGCAGTAAATAACAGAAGGCCATTGATGGCTGAGTGCCTCTGTAACATCAGGTCTTCACTGCTATAGGAAGTGCTACTTTAATATGTTGTCAGGTAAAGACCTAGAAAAGCATACAGCTCCTGCTTTTATAAAGAGGCACGGCATCAATATCTACCTAACTTCACTTAGAAGTAAAAGCTTCAGAAAGCTCAGTTTGTCCAAGTGTGCTAATTACCAGAAGTGCTGAGGTTGGTCAGCAAAGAGAAATGTACTGTAAGCTAAGAGAAGGGCACAATCTTGTTCTTCCAAAGCACCTTCTGAGAGGATGGCTACCCAATGGCTTCTTCTGTTTCTGTCTTGAACAGGGTTTGGGCTACTGCCATATGCAGGATTTATTTCTTGTACAGAATTATTAAGTCCCCCAAGCCTGAGTGTATGTGTATACAGGGCTTCTTGGTGACCAGAGCAGGCTGAGACATGCAGTGTGAAGTGCTGGATCCATGCTCCTCACTTTTAGTACCTGGGCCTTTCTGGGAAAAAAAAAAAGGATGATCTGGGCGGGGGGGGGAAGTAGTGCCTGTGTTTGCATGAGAGAGAGCTGGTGGCACACACAGGTAGTGCACATCACGGGCAAGGGGCAGCGAAGGTGCCTGCCTGCCTCAGCCATGCCAGGGCAGCACTCACCCGGTGATGGGACCTCTGCTGCCAAAAAAGTGGCAGGAACCTCCCTGTCAGCAGGGTCTCCAAAAGGCCTCCTCATTCTAAAACGAGAGGAGAGCCTGCCTGGGGAGGCCGTTTAGCTGGGACAGCTGAGAATTCAGGGCCTGATCCAAAGCCCATTAAAACTAATGGAAAGGCTCCAACGAGCTGCAGGAACACATGGCACTGTGCCCCTCCTGACACAGCACATCTCCAACTCTCCCCAGGGAAGCTGCACGTACCAATGCAGCGTGTGTCCACGAGAGTAGGGGATGCGAAAGCCTGTGGCCAGTCTAGCCAGGTCTGTCCCCCGGGTGGCTTGTCCCCCTGGTACCAGTCCTCACACTACACCAGGACAGTCACTCAGGCAGTTGCTTCGGCACCATCCCTTCATGCCTCCACCTCTATCTGCAACATCTGCTCCTCCCCGTCCTGCAGCAGCCTGGGAGAGCTTAGCCTTGTTATGTGCCAGGTCTCAATAGAGTGGCTGGAGAGGGCACCCGTCAGCCCATGCCTCTGCCTGCAAACCTATTTCCTTGTGGCAAGCAGTATTTGCAGAGTTGGCATGGACAGGACATGTCAGAAACTTAGAGGCACTGAAACAGCAGGAGAGTTTGGCTGCAGGGAGGTATTAGCTACCCTGCTCATAGAATGGAACTTTGAAAGTGAGGTGTGTCACAGCTTTCGAAATGTAGGAAGCTTTGGGTTCAGACAGGATGGCTTAGGTTTAATTGCAAGACACGGGTTTATAAATTGCTTTAAATTGATATTTGTGCTTACTTTGTATGCAGTTCAGGAGGGCAGCCTGGATGTCAGGAAACTTGGGTACTATTCCTGGCTCCACCACAGACCTGATGTGTAACCTCGAGAGAGGAAGGATGGTCTTGTGGTCAAGGCGCTGCTGAGGGATTCAGGAGGGCCCCCTTCTATTTCCAGTGCTCCCTCCAGACTTCCTGTGCAACCTTGGACCTCTGTAACTTAATCTTTTCAGGACCTTAGGAAAATGGGGGCCTCCTGGTTGTGCTAGCAAGGAGAAGGTCATTTGTGCTTGTGAGAGGATACTGCAGTGGTGGGGAAAGTTAAAATACTCTCCAAGGCAAGTAGAGCTATTTCCTATCTCTGCATGTCAGATTCCTTGTCTGCGAGGTGGCGAGCTATTTTTGCAAAGTGCTTTCAGATGCTTGGATGGAATAAAGAACCCTATCACAATTGAAACATCCATCATCTCAGAGAGGATACGCAAACCCTGCACTGGCAGCAAGGAGACAAACTGGCAGGGGGAAGGAGGCAGCTGCCGTGGTGTAAGTGTGTGTGCAGGGTTGCCCACAGCAGCTATGTGCCCATGGCCTTGAAAGCATGCCACACATGGTAGTGTTAATGTGGGGGGGCCACAGTCACATCAGCCTACTTTCAGAGGTCAGCACCTGCAATCAAGGTCTGTAGCTGGCTCTCTGCTGTAGCAGGCTTTTTTCCAGAGAAAAAAATTTACAGGTAGAGATACATGTTAAACTTGGTTTGGGACTATGAGGGACAAGGAGGAAAGCTGCAGAAATGATACAGATGGGAATTCTTCACTGACAGACCCTGGGAAACCTCCCTATTGTTATGGCCCAACATCCAAAGTCATATATTTCAAAGAACATTATCAGTGAACCACTACCAGACCAAATCCCAAACAGAGTAGCAATCTGTCATGATTCCTGGCATCTGGTTGTATCGGACGAATGGGGAGCCTCTTCATTACCTCTCCTCCTCAGGAGCCACTTTTTCCACTTGGCTGTTAAAACCTGTCTTTCTGCCTGTGTCACTGCTACCTACTACACAAGTCAGAGAAATCAAGAGCCTGGCCAGAAAAGACCCAATGTGCACCATGAGGCAGATTTTCAGATAAAATATGGGGCCTATTGTTGTGAACACATGACAGCTGATCCTTCTGCTTGCAGTGAGGCAGAGGTGGATGACAGACCCACTGCTGTGTGGGAGCTGCTGTCTGGTCAGTGGGGCAGGGAGGTGGGGCAGGTATGGGGCTGCAGGTCACAGCATCCTTGTGACAGGCTGGCTTTCCTTCTTAAGAAGAAGTATCCCTGGTTATTTTCTTCTGCTGTTGTGGCCTGATCTCCTGCACCAATAAATTCAACACTGCTGGGTTTGCTCTCTGGCCCTGCAGCCAGTTGGTATGGATTGGTCTGTATCCATAATGTTAAAATGCCTTACTCTCCCAAACTGACTGCTTACTTCCACGCTGTTTGTGAGGGATGGCTCCTACTTTGTGCCTAGGAACAGCCTGGGGCACTGCTAACTGTGAGGGCAAAAGCACAACAGGGACCGCTGTAGCAATGCCGTGATACAGATGATTGTGTTCCAGAGACCAGAAGATCCTTAATTTCCCAGCACAGGTGTAACCAGTGCATCTTGGTTAGCGCTGTGTTCAGGGATGCCTTACTCCTTGGCATAAATAAGAATGCTGTGTCAGCTGTAGGGGTAACAGTGAAGGTCAGTGCAGACTCACGTCACCTGCTTGGAGCAACTACATAAACTGGCATTGCTTACTTTAAAGCCTGTCCTGTGCATGGGTTGTATATGACCAGGATGATTTTTTTCATGGTATTAAACTATACCAGCTGAACAGCCAGTGTGGATGCAGCTACATTGAGAGAAAGGTTATGTCATCACCTTCTCTTCTCTTGTTTATTTATCTAAACTGCACTAGTAAAAGCAACTTTATAACACTGTGTTCTCCAGAGCATGGCTGTGTGGCTATAAAGATGCAGGTATAATTCAGAAAATACATGGCTGTTCAAACAAGGTTCGAGCACTTACATTTGCACAGGCTCAGGACTTCTAGTTACTGTGTGATCTCCACAGGGTAATTTCCCAGGGTGCTGATGGCAGGGCAGGAGGAAGCACCAGGATGGGGGTGTCTTGTGTTCTCTTTTGTAACACAAAACTGGAACTTTGTGAGGACAGCACTTTCTGTGGGAAAGGACAGAGCAGAGGGATAACTCCGACCATGCCTTAGTGTGAGGAGGACACGTGCTGCAGAACTATGGCAATTTTCAGTGGGGAAAATATTTTTCAGATATGGTAAACTGAAATATCCTCTTGAAAAGCTGTTACGAGTTTCACTTTCTATGTGAAGCAAGATAGCAAAATGACAAGTAACTGCTTCTTGGAAGACATTAAATTAGCTGAAAACTTCCTTTCTTTTTTGTTTCTCCCCCCCCACCATGGAATTGATCCAATAATTTTATCTCATTATAAAGTTGCATATTCTACTTTTGATTTTGCTTTAGAATGTGAACATCTTTAAAGATAAGTTCTCCATGTCATATCATTTTCTGGCCCTAAGTAGCACTTCAGTGGCCTGAGAAGGTTATATGTAACACAAGCAAACTGCAAGATTTGGCCATACTTCAGAAAATACTTTTAATGGTAACCTGCACAAGGAAAAACTGGTATCCTTAAGAACAACAAATTACATGAGGCACAAAGCATTCTATCATTACTAGAAATAAATTAACCCTCTTCAGAACGTTTTTGACAGGCATAGAGTCAAAATACCTAATCTATATTTAAAATAAAAATTGTATGCAGGAGACTCAGACCTCCAACACTTGAATCCAAGTTCCACATCCAAGGTAATTTGGCTGTTACTTGTGTGCTTTCTTTTTCAAGGCACTAAGAAATTTTTATTTATGGGGTTTTCCATACATGTAAATGTGAGTGATTACAAAGGCCACCTGTCTGAAAAATGCAAGCCCCTCGCTTCAGCCTGGTTTTACCTTGGTTTGAATCAAAGAGCCTGTGGAATTCTCCATTGCCCCTCAGTGGTGATGGTTTGGCACAGCTGCTGTCACTGCTGCTGCCAAAATTGCAGGTGTCTTTGAAAGTCAGATGTCCACGTGCTCACTCAAAGCGAGCGGGACAGTTCAGAGCAAAAAACTAATGTGGAACAATTTCATATGGTGCTCGTCAGAGCCTGTATCTAAGTATTTTTTCTCTTTTCTTTCTTTCTTTCTTTCTTTCTTTCTTTCTTTCTTTCTTTCTTTCTTTCTTTCTTTCTTTCTTTCTTTCTT
>JAVSBS010017562.1:0-55000 GCA_033124195.1 Coracias cyanogaster | reverse complement strand
ATATAAATATTATCGTCCAAAAGAAGCGCTATAAAATTTTCAGAGTAAGTCAATTCCTTTTGCGGTCATAACTGCCAGTAAAGAACGGAGACGAGTCAGCCTCGGAAAATCTGCTGGGTACAGGCAATGAGAAAATCCAAGTTCTTGGAAGGGCAAATCCAAGGTCTGAACTTGCCTTGCAGGTTTCTGGAACTTTATTATTATTAACTTTCTGGGAGAAGGCAGAATTAAGTCTCGGGTGTTGCAGCTCTTTATCCGTTGTTGTTCCTCATGGTTCCTGTCTGGGTGCTGGGCTGGCTGTGCCCCCCAGTGCTCGCAGCCCCCTCGCTGCGGGGGGGACCTGCCACCACGACCTGCCGCCGCTGCCGGAGGGGCTGGAGGGGCTGGGGAGCGGCTCCGGCAGCACCAAGCGCAGCCTGGCACTCGGCCCCCGCGTCGCGGGGTTGTCCCGTTTCTCAGGCTCTGAAGAGAAACCACCAAGCTGGAGCTGACGGCGGGGACATCCCTCACGGAAGAGACCTTAGTGTTTTTCTTGGAACTGGGTTCTGTTCTTTTCGCAAGAAGAGCAAATAGTTTTATTTAACAGAGCGCTAAGGCATTTGTTCTTCTGTGAATCCGTTTTTGCAGTACAAAATACTGGTGGAAGTGCAGTTGTTTAAATTTAGTTTGAGTGAATATTCCGTGCTGACAGGTCATATAACCGAGTCCAAGTCTACGTCATTTCTCGTGGTGCAATCCAGGGTTATCGCTCACAGAACGTTTTCCCAAGGCTGCGCTTTTTACTGCCCTGACACGAGGTCGGAGGCAGCGTCAGGAGCAGCTCTGCTTCTCGGAGCAGCCCGGGCTCGTGGCGGGTCGGATGGAGCCCTGCTGCACCGAGGGACAGCCCCGTCCACACAGGGAGCCTCGTCCTTTGGGCACAGCTGAATAACGCAAGCGCCTTCCTTGGGTCAGGGAAACTTTGGTGTAAGGGGCGAGTTTAGTGACTGATGCTGAGAGAGAAACCACCTGGTAGAGGAAATAAAACCCCGTCTCCACAAGCAGCCTGGCTGCTGCTGCATCATTCTCCATCTCTCTGATGGTTTTTAATTTGAGGGGGGAAAAGCTGTTGTGGTAGTGTCGCTAAACGCTGCAGAACGTGTTTCCATACAGAAACCTTCCTAGGTAGGAAATTCCAGTTAATAAAAATTTGGAAAAAAACCTGTAGTAAAACTTGAACATATTAACTATTAAGAGTTTAATTTGAGCTCTGGGGGAAATGATCTATCTAGATAGGCCTGGGGAAAATGATGAGATTTCAGGCAGGTTTTACAGATGATTTTCTCTTTGTTTTAAGAATAATTGAGTCATTTTAATGATAAGCCTTGCTTGGCTTCTTTGAATGGACTGCATGTAATTAGTTGTAGCTTCAACTTTGAAATGTTTTGACAGAAAATGTGTCATTTACCTCATAAATTTTTTTTTTTTGCATCTGCCTTTAATATTTGTTCTTTTTCTGCAACACACAACTCCGCTGCTGCGGGTCCCGTTCCAGACACAGCCCTGGTTTCTTTGTTACCTCGATTGTTTCCTTCAGGATGCGGGAGAATAATTACACAGAACATCTTTCCCAAGCAGCTGGAGTCAAATTCCAGCTGACTGCAGCACCTGTGCCGCCGGTGGCGGGGCCGCGGGCTGCGCGGGGCCGTGCCAGCCCGGTGCCGCCGCGCCGGCTCCGGCGCGCACAGGCGCTACTGCCCTTCTGTGAGCTTCAGATGGCAATAATGCCAGCGAATGCAAAGTGTCTGGTTTCGACTAATTAGAGGGATGATTTGTGAAACGCTGGCTATTTATTTAATTAATCACCAGCACAAAGCTATAAAACCCATATTTTAAAAATCCCTGTTAGTTTGCCATGTGGTTAATAGATTGTGGCACATTAAAAAGTGACACGGTGATGTATTAAAAATGTTCCACCTAAGGTTGGCTAATGTCCTCGAGGAACTTAAGCTGTCTGCTTTATGCGACAGAAGCATAGGATTAGAGGCTGATCTGTTTAAGGATTGAATATTTCTGAAAACATTTATCTTTTGTATAGCATCTGTTCGTTAAAACGTATCGTGGCATATTTCTTAACGTACAAATAATGTTTATAGTGCAGTTTTAATTATAAGTTTTTGTTGCATTTTGTTATCACAAAGAATAACTCTGTTCCGCAGTAGCAATAAACATTGCAATTTAATAAGTAAAATATAAATAATTCTTCTAAAGTAGGCCGTTCCTTCTCTTCGCTGCATGGAAACGAAGGATAGTTCCGTGTAATGAACGCGTTTTGTTGCAGCCGTAGCAATTGTATTTTGATAAATCCCAGCACATGTTCTCGTTCTTCAGCAGAACTGTTGGAATGGGGGGGGTAAGGGTCTCCCATCCGTGCTGAGCTCCGTGTCGGTGTGAAATCCACCCTCTGCAGAAAGGCAGCCCCAGCCCCGTGCTTGGCTCCGGCTGCGGGAGGGGCCTGGCGCTGGCGAGATGCCGCCGGAGCGGGACAGGACTGAAGGGCAGCTGGGTCCGTTTGTCCTAAAACTAATACCTCTAGGAAAAGAAATGAGGCCGGGGCTGCAAAGGGGGCAGGCGCCAGGATTCTCCCTCCGCTCCAAATAAGGTTTGTTGGAAAAAAGTAGTAACAAGAAATCATATTCGTAGTACTTCAAGTAAAACAGCTTTTAATTCAGAGTGAGTTCTATAAATGCATGCGTGTTACCCTGATTGAAATATGCTGTTACAAGAATTATACGTCTTATTCTGTGCTCAGGAGTTCCATGGTTTTATTAATTGGGGGAGTGAATGCCAAGAAAGAGCAGGCAGTAATTTGGGCTACTCGATGATGTGGTTATAGAAGTAAATCATAGTTTTGAGGTGCGTATAGAAATGTGTTCAGGTGGAAGCGGGGAAGGAAACTGTCCAGCTCTGGAGGTTATGTTTCTCAGCTGTGTGTTGTATAATTAACTGGTACATTAGGAGGGGGGCTGGAATAAAACATGAGTATGTTAATGCAGCCTGGAGCTGACGTTGTAGTGATCATTGCAATGCAGATAACGCATTTCTCATAACTGCCGCTGCCGACTGGAGCCTTTGAAACATCTGGACCTTTAATTGAAAAATAGTGTGGTGCTATACAAAGCAGACACGCTAAGTGAAGTCAACAATTTAGAATAAAAAATAATAGTGTGTTATTTACCTTGTAGTTAAATATTCATACTCTGTTATGCTTTGTATAACAGGAAATCACTGGGTTAAATTTTTATGAATAGTGACAGCGTGAATAAGACAAATTAAGTATTTAACAAAGTTAATGGAATTTTACATTGCGATCTGATAATTTGTCAGGATGAGCTAGGATGGTACAAAAGAGCATCCACTCTTCAGGAAGGAACAACTTTGAGGCCTCACTGGAAAGGCGTGAGGCCGGGCTGAGGGGCTGAAGGTCGCCCCCATCACCTGCTGCTGGTGTCGAGACCGTTGTCCCAGTGCCCTCACTGGTCGTAATTTCTGTAAGTGACTTAAAAGTAATTGTATGGCTGTAGTAATGAAAAATGCCGATGGTGGTGTAGCCACCTGATGGAATAAATGTCATTCATATTTGCCATGGCAGGGTGTATTGTCACCTGCGGGAGGGTGAAAGGGCTGGAGCTACCCCGTGTTTTCATGCGAACACTAAGACTGAGCGTTGTGCCTCCAAATTAACGTAATACGCAGCTGAACAGGCGTTTTCTCCAGATCTGTTCTAATACTCTGCAAATACAATGAAGACTGTTACAAATATTTAACAGTCGCATCATGTTAGATGCTCGTCCCAACCACTCCGAAGTCTGTGAGCTGCAGCCGCGGGGCTCGGGGCTGGGGCTGACAGAAGCGCTCGTCCTCCTGCTCTGCACCGCGCCCTGTGGCGTCAGTACCAGCGCCAGAGTCTCTGCCACCTGCTTACTGAGAGCTTTGAAGGTATTCGATCATCTAAACTTAAAAAAAAAAATGATGTTTTAGATGACCCGTCTTTTTCTACTCAGCCCCTCACAAGCTGTTTTGCTTATGAGTGAATGGGACTGAAAAGAAAGAATAGCTCTAAATTTTTCAATGGGTTTTTTGTTTGGGTTTTTTTTTTTTTTTTTGAGGTCAGGAGCTTAGAAAATGATGTTTTTCAATGGTTGTCTTAGCAAAATATAGTCCTTTGTGTTGCCATAAACATCTGTGCTCTAATCCGCTAGAACTCTTGTTTGTGTTGTAAAAGCTGAGTTAATACATTTCAATTTTTTCCCCTTCCTGTATTTTCTATATGCTGTTGAAATACACATGTAAGTTATGCTTAGGAGGCGATGGCTGGATCGCATGGTATGTTACATACCCCGTCACCTAAACCAAAAAACATGTCACTGAGTTTAGAAGCAAGAAGACATTTTACGTTTGGAAAAGGATAAGCATTTGTTTCCATTTTGTGTGGTGTTTAGCGTTGTTTGCTGGGAGGTGAGTCAATGACTTGAATTAATTATAATTACTGAAGAGACATATACTGATTGAGCAAATAAAGTAGTAAGCTCATTCGTGCCAAGGCCATCTAATTAAATGCTAACTTTGGATAAGCTAGATGTGCATGAAAGATTAATTTTAAGAGGTTTTTATGACTCCCACTAAATAATGATTCAGTAAAATCTTTGCATTATATCATTAGAACATCTAATCTTAAAGTGATATAACATTTAGTCACAGAGCTCCATTGTACAGGAAGATGCAGTAAATTATTATTGTTGAAAATTAATCACTTTTCTCCATGAAATGTTTATGGGCTTTGTTTTAATTTTGCGCTGGGGTGTGCGGTGAAGGCAGTCGGCAGGGCGGAGGACGCCGCGCACGCCGTTGGCTCCGTGACCGTTTCGTTAGCTCCCCGTGATGCAGGTGCTTCAGAACTGTGCTTAGGAGTAAGTTGTCCTCGGGGTGGACAAGCTGTACCAAACGTCCTAGATCACGTGAAAGAATATTAGTGGCCCCACAATAATCTATTCAAGATATACATCACCTGGCATTAGAGGGAGGTGTCTATTTGCTCGTGGACTTTGATTGAAAGATGATTTTAAATCTTAGAAAGGCTTCTTGTGTTGAAGGAATGAGTAGAGTTTAAATATGTATTTTTTCTTTTTAATTTAACGTAACTGTATTAATATTATGAGTAAATTAATGATGCAGATATTTCTATAGATTATAAACATTACATACAAAATTATATACCACCAACAAAGGTCATTCTACATTTTCCTATCGTAGTTGTAGTACAGTCCTGGAAAATCCGTGGAAAGTCATCATTGGAGTTGCCAGTCATTCCCTTCACTGACACTCTTGTGTCCCCAAGTACCAGCAGCAGGTGTGTGTGCTGGGGGTGCCGCTTACGTTCTTCTAATTAGCCCGACGGCTGTTACTAGATACCACCAAATATTACTGGGCTGTTCTCGACTGTCTGTATTTTCGGTGGCATGCAAAGCATGGGTTCACAGGAGCAGTGGTCTCAGGTACCAAGTTACTCTTTCAGAAGAATTCTTTCCGTCTGTTAGTGGGCGTGGCTTTCCGGAGCGCAGCCCAGGCTCACTATCAAAGTGCATAAATTTGCATCGATCTGCTTCGTTTAAATTATAAAAGATAGAAAGCAGAAAGTTTGTGAATTCGTCGGACTTTTCTTCTCAGCAATGTCAAATAACAGACATAATTCTGTGCAACTCTTGAAGAGCAGCAGAAAAGAGTAGCTGTAGAGTGCAGAGAACTACAGTGTGCCAGCCACTGGGAATTCTGACAGCAGTGACAGAGAAAACAGAAATGTAAAGAAATTCCGTGATTTAGGTGCACACCACATCAGCGATAGCTTGGGAAATAACATCCCTGGGTTTTTGCCTCCTCAAGCACTGCACAGCACCGTGTCCCCTCCCGTGAGCTGCAGAGGAACATGCGAGAGAAATAGCAAATGGAAATTTTCCAAAGATGGGGCTGTCGGAGAGCACTCCGTGGCTTTAAGAGAATCCATTAATAAAAACACTAAAAAAATTTCTATGATTTATTGTATGTTTTCTGTGTATCCAGTTACTCCTTGGTTTCTTAAAGGATAGGTGGAATATAATATTTCTAACAATAAAAGCTTAATGGAATCAGATTTGCGATTTCCTAGAAAATTAACGAGATATTTTGTCAATTTTATTCCAGACTTCATTTGTCAGAATATACAGTGTCCAGTGACAAGCTAAAAGAATTTTTTGACAAATTAACTATGCCACAGGTGACAGATCAGGAAAATGTTAATTTAACAGCCCCTTTATGCTTCCCAGATTTATTGGAGGCTATTAAGGAAACTCCAAATGGTGAGGCCCCTGGCCCTGAATAGATTTTCCATTGAATTTTATGCAGGATCTATTAATAAAGTTTGATGCTGCCTTTTTGAATACAGGTAATTGTACTTCATCTTCTGGGTCTCCTCAGCATTTACAGTTGGAATACAATTTTTAGGTGGGAGAAAAAAGTAATTATGCTTCCAGTAGCATCTGTAATCCAGTTGTGAATGATTCCTCCTAAAGAAGAGACTACAAGCACCTTATAAACCCACAAGTTATTAGTAGTTACCTCCAGCGTGGCTCGGTCTTTGACTCTTGGCCACTGAGACTAATAATTGGATGCCTTTTATTCATCCCACCACCTACAAATCCTTACCTAGTAAGCTTTGCACAGGTACGTAATTGAGCTCTGTGGGACTTCCTACACAATTAATATTTTGCAGGACCGGAGTGAGGGTATGGATTCGTTCCGTCCTGTAGACAGGTACCTGATGGTTTGGCTTTCTAATGCTGCTTCTGAACAAATATCATCAATTTGCAATAAACACAGTGGAGATTTCCTCCAGACCCCCTTGACTTGGGGGTTGATCAGTCTAAGCCTTGACCCACACATTTATAGGCCCTACGAATGTTTCCTGTCTAACGTGGCAATGATTAGTCTCATTACTAGTAGAAAGTCTAATTGGCTTCCAAATTTCAGGTTTCAGCTTCCCTAATATCTTATGGCAACCAGTTTTCCAGCCCTTTTAATTAATAAAAATATTTCACTCACATTTTTAGAGATCTTGGGTGTAGTAGCGATGCTTTTGAGCCGTTTCCCAGTCCTGCCGCTGTGGCTGTTGCTCAGGGAGCAGCTGGGATCCCAGCTCGTGTCCGACTTCCCCCTGGGTTAAGTCACCTCTCATCCTGGTGTTCCTGCTCAGTGTTTGTGAGCGAGAGAACAAGGGTATCAGGAATGGAGGGAGTTGGGACAAGCGAGATGGTAAAAATGGGCTGCAGGGGGTAGGGGAGATTTAGAGATGGGGAAGAACAAAGAAAAATTTATTGTAAAAAACAGTGAAGACAGAGCAACAGCACAGGGTAGAGCGGAGAAGGAAGAGAAGCCCTGTGAAAGGGAGGCCAAGGAAAGTTACCGTCTTATTTGTGCTGGCTGTAAGATCAGGGTCCCCAGGACGTGTTTATTGCAGAAATATCTGTGTTTGTTGGCCTATGAGTTTGTCAAACAGCCTGTGCTTGTAGTCGTGGCTAATGGAATAATCGGCTCCTTTCGGTTATTAGTTAGAGCTCTTGGCTCGTTTGCCCGTGCTCTGGTTCGTTGCTGTGTGGGTGCGTTGTAACCCTGGCATCGACTCTCACATCTGGTTGTCAATTTTTCTTGGATTTTTCTATTATCGGGACTAAGCGTCGCTTTTGATGCTGCCTTCCTTGGATTTAAATATGTCACTAGCTTCGCATGCCAAGGAGTCACATTAATTTCCTTGATAACTGCTATTTACTCATTCAAATGCAAATGTAGTTGAAAGCCCAGGTCTCCTGTCCCTGCTGGTGTCTCCAGTCGTGGCCACGCCGTGGGTGACGCTCACCATGCGTGGTCGTACAGCCCCTGGTTACTGTTTGCATCTGGGCAAAGATAGCCTTTGAGACCAGCTTCATTTTCCTTAGAAATAAGTCCTACAAGTAGGAAAGCAAGAGGAGAAAGAAAACAAATATTCCCTGTTTTGTAGCTGTTGCGTTGTGTTAATGATTTCCTTGAGGCCACGGGGGTGGGCGGTGTCTCAGAAGGTCCCAGGCACACTCGCCTGCCCAGGGGCTCGTTAGGGCTCATCCAAACAAGGTGAAGGAACGTCCCATAGTCTGTTACAATCTGACACTTCCTTTTAAATGACTAAACCCATCTTCTTCTTACATGAAAAACATGGGAGGAGGAGGCATCCTTACTATAAAAATGCTTTCTTAAAAAACAATTTCATTATATTTGGATGGATTTTAATAATACTTTTAGTTACGCTAGCATGAATAACTTTAAACTCCTGTTATTTCTCTAATTTATAATCACACCGAAGGATCAAGTGGTTTTTAACAATATATTGAAATTAGCACATGGCATATAACTCCCTGTTTCATACTCTCATTCTAGATTTATAGTATTGAATCCTTTTATTCTGTTACTTGGAATTCCGAGTGATTAATTCAAGTGATGCTTTCTTCTCTCAAGGCCTGTCTGTGTCTAGAGATCGATGGGGACGGGCAGGTACATCCGGGGTGCTTTCGAAGAGGGGATCCGTGAGCAATTCAGGTGGTGGGAAAGGGCTGCAGAAGAAAGCAGAAATATGTAAACGAGGGTAGTGCTAGTGGGAAATGCTGGTGGAAGACAGTTTTGAGGTTTTGGGTAGGCTTGTCAGTTCTCTCTTCCTCCCCATCCTCCCTTTTTCTAGGGTGGGGACGATCCTGCAGGTGCACTTCAGACCCTTTATGGAAATCCCTGAAGTCATTGCCAGATTTCATACCATTTTTACAGATATGTTAAACAGCAGTGAAAGAATTGGAATTTAAACATTCACGCTTCTTCCAATGTTAAGTCATAGCAGCGTATTTTAACCGTTCTACTGAAACAAATTCCATCCCCACCACGTTTTATATTAGTTCTGTCTTACTTTTTTTTAATGTACATTCTAATGAAATATATTTTTCTCAACAGGGTCATGTTGGTACAACAGCAACCAAAAAAATTGACGTCTACCTCCCGCTGCATACAAGCCAAGACAAACTCCAGCCCATGACCGTTGTGACGATAGCAAACGCCAAGGTGCACGACCTGATCGGACTCATATGCTGGCAATATACAAGTGAGGGACGGGAACCAAAACTGAAGTAATGTTCTTTCTTTACTACCTCTTGATCTCTAATTTTCTCTTCTGCAGCCTTTTTGCATAATGAAATGGATTTCCATGTCAATGTGTTCGTAGATAAATCTTAGGAGGAGCAACCTACACATTTATCAGTATTTCCTTCTGAGCAGGACACGTGCGTCTACATCCATTCCTCTTTCAATTAAACGACTGGGTACTGTGTAATGACAAGCATATGAAACCATAGATCTGTAAATGAGTCATAATTTCAAAACACTCTATGTAAAAATAATATAAACCGTATTTCTTTTGCTGTCACAAAGACATTTTTTATTTCATGTCCCATCTGTTTTTTGTAGTGTTCTTCGTGGCTAAGATCACAGGGATGTCAAATAAAACCCTGAACTCATCCGTAACTCTCTCTGTCGATTGTTCTGAGGGAAGGTGCCCAGATGAAGGTGCCCAGACCTGGCCCTGCTGTGGCTGCACGGTGCCAGGTCCTCCTGCAGATCCATAGAGGAGCCTCTGTGCCGGGTGGCAGCGGGGCCTGGAAGTACCGTTAGTGTTCTCCTGAAGCCAGGGAGCAGATCTTAGCCATAGTGAGTGTGCCTGGAAGCAAGTCAGAATTCTGTCATTGAGCTTCAGCATTCTCGCTGATTTGCTTTCTGCTGTCGTTTTGCTGACATGAGGATTTTAATTCATTATAAGCATCTTAAATTATTTCTGGGTTTCTAAGAATTAAGGTGCAGGGGCTGAAGGTGCTGTTCTTTTCGGGTTATCATCCTGGAGATATCAGTAAGTTAGATATGCAAATAAGGATCCCGAGAACAAAATAAATACCAGTTTTCTTCAAAATTGTGAATAAAATTGTATTCTTTAATTTTAAAAACTCCATAATGCAGTATTTTATAATATCTACAAGACTTTGATCTCAGCAATGTTGGCTCTTTGCTGCAAAGAATATCATCTGTTTGTCCTCAGAAATTTGAGCCTCAGTTAATCAATGGATTTTTCAGTACCTTTGGTAACCATTGCTTGCTCTTCATTGTGGAAGAATTCTGCCCCTGAGATTTCTGTGGCTAGAGCGGGGGCTGGATTTGCTGTGCAGAGCTAGTGTTGTGTAGGAAGAGCTGTTACTTTATTGTGGCAGGTGACAGAAGGTGCAGGGACTTCAGAGCCACTCACCGAGCTGCTTCGGTCTTAAAGCCATTCTGTAGAATACTTCAGTTGCTGGGTCATACAACATAAAATAAGAACTTTAAATAGTTTATTACACAGATACTAGTGTGGGAGCTTCCTGGTGCAAAGAAAGGCACCGGTTTTGTTTGTTTGTTTCTGTATGAGCCAATTTTCACTTTCTGTTATTCCTGGAGTATTTGATGAATGGGTTTTTTCTCGGTACTGAATTTCACAGTTTGCTCTTTCAGCATTTTTCAGGAGCGTTTGAGGACTCCGGAGTCTTTACTCCTGGTGTAGCGCAGTAGCAGGGGGCAAAGGGATGTGCTGAGAGGTGGCTGGAGCTGCCCTTCTTTAGGATGAGTTGGTTCCTCTTTAGCAGCTACGGGCGGGACAGAAAAGCAGCCCCTCTCAGAAGCAGTTTCCTGGATATTGCTGCCTTGGAGCTGGGGTTTCCCCTCGCTCTTCTCAACAGACATATGAGATGTTTCAGAGGTTAAATGCTTCTGTTTGGTTTTTTACACTGGAGAAGTAGTATAGAATTATTTTCAGATAGTACCATTTCACTTGCTGTTATTAATTTATTTGTTTTATCCTAAGTTCAAATCGGTCTCCTTTATGCACGAGTAGCTTATTTTCTAACGAGTAAGACACCACAAATGTCAATCTTTGGACACGTATACTTTTCAGGAGGTTAGCACACCTCAAATGGAACAACGCCGTGAGTAGAGGTGTTCTGTGCAACATCATTGCCCACAGCAAGAGTCGGCAGTGGGAGGAAATGAATTTCACTGTCTGCCTTGAAGGATAAGATGTTATGATGTGTCAAAGAGGGATCACGACCAAGGCGGCTGTCTAATGTAATCAAATCTCCGGGCAGAAATAATAAAATAAATAATGGAGGCACGAGTTCCCCAGAACAGTCTGACAGCAGCCGTTGAGAATCTGGGTGCAAATGCTCAGAGGAAGGGGCACAGAGATTCCAAAAAGCTTCTTTTTTGTGTGTGGTTTTTAATAATTTCTCAAGTCTCCATCATCTTTTTTAGCATTGCTGGCTGCCAGCCCTGTAACAAGGATTGATTTAACTGTAAGCTAGTTCTCATCATTTCCACAGAAGGAAAGAGCTTGTGTAGGTTGCACATTCTGCGTTTGCTATTTGTCCCTGATTTAGTCAGATTTATGGAGTATAAAAAGAAAAAATCGGGCTCTTTGTGGCACGGCACTAAAATACATATAGAGAGTGCTTCAAATCTGATACACAACACGTGCGGAATGACAAATGTACCCACTAGTAACACGATTTGAGAATAATGAGGAGGTTGTAGACTTTGTAATTAAGAGAAACAACCCCTCTGTCTTTAGGAAAAGAATATATTACTGCCTAATTCTTTTTCCTAAAAGGAAGATGTAAGAGTTTGAAGTGAGTGAGCATTAGTTGACAGCTTTGAGAACATTTTGTATTCAGCGAGGCTGCTTTTTTTATTATAATTGTATTCTATTTGTCTCCTATTTGTCTCTGTTCAGTGTCTTGATAGGAGAAACCGCTGACAGTGTTAGCAGCCCTGCTCCTGGCCTCTTCCACACGAACTTTGGTCATAACCAAGGACCGTTCTCTTGCCAGCCCCTGACAGATGTGCTGTAATGATTCTGCCTGCAAAAAATAAACAAAATCCCTTTCTAGGAATAAATTAATAGTGAGATGTAAAATCCAAATAAACGCCCTGTATTTAGAAGTCAAGAATGCTGTTACATCTGCCAGTTGTTAAGTTCTACATTCTGTCCAGAGCAAACCTGGATTCTCAAGACTTTGAACCTTGTAACTTGAAACTTAAAGTTCAGGACTCTGAGCTCATCCTGGAGGAGGTTCAAAGGGAACAGTTTTGCCCATTGGACTTGTTTTTTCAACAGATTGTGACTTTCGCTGTGTTAATGCCCAGGAACCCATTCTGTGTTTGAAGAGATTTGTAACCCCTTTATATTTATGAGATTTAACCGACTTTGTGTACTTTCAGTATAATTGGTGGAAAGTGAGTTTTTGTCACCACCACCTTTTCTTGGCACTTGGGTCACTTTGGGGCCGCGCTGACTCCGTCGCCTGCACATCTGCATGTTCCTCTGGCTTTCATGGGAATTATGCAAATGCAGCGGGTACCAAATGAAAATGTTAACTTTATTTATACAGAGCTTTAAGCGCGCACCAGGATGCACATCGGAGAAGCCTGTCTAACAAATAGGTTAGAAAGGAGCGGCGTGAGGCGCAGGCCGTGGGGTCACTTCTGAGCTGCCTCCAATGGGACAGAACGAGCGTGCAGAGCTTGGTGTCTGTGTTCCTAGAAATCTAAACTATAAGAGAAGGACCCAAAAGTCACACCAGCCCTTTCTCCTTACGTAAGCAGGATCAGCTGTGTCTATATTTTGAGCAGCCTTTTTGTTTAGCCTGTTGATAACGCGGCGGGAGCCACGTGCCCTCCTGGCTGGAGGCTCCTCTGCTTCTCAGAGCCCCGGGGCTCCGTGAAACCTCCTCGCAGCACCACCTTTCACCAGCTCCCCTAAAAGTTGCTTAAGTGCCCTTGAAGTTGTTAGAAATCAGTTCTCCAGCAGTGTTCCAATTCTTCGTAAGGGTCCGGAGACTCATGAGAGTTTCTTTAGTAGTATTGCAGAATTTTCAGAATTCGCAGTGACAAACGTTGCCGGATTCCCTTTTTGTTAGCGAATGTATGGCTTGCATAATTGCAATGCATCATTATTACCTGTTTTGTATAATAAATGTCTTAGTCATGACAAGGTGCGTATACATCACCTGGACTAAGCACTCTCAGTAAAGCACAGTTGCAACCAAAGGTTTGCGAATTAATTGAGAAAATTGCAAATCAGGTAGTCAGTGAAATAATTCATTGTCACATCCAATCAATAAACTTTGTAAATCAACTCATTTAATTCAAAAAATGATCTATATAGATCAAGCGACCAATTAAACAATTAGCATACACTTTACAATTAATTAATTTAAGCATCAATCATGCAATTAAAACTCCAAGTTTGAGCTGCAGAGTTTAGAAGCACGCTGCCACGGGATCGCTCACGCTGTACTTCGTGGCTCTGGGGAATGCCTGGACGCTGGCACGTTTACTGTAAGAAAGAATACCTATTTTCAGGTCAATAATTTAAATATTAGCATTTGAAATGGATTTTAGTATTAGGAAAATATTATTAATACCCGTTTGGTGGATATATAGGTGGTTATTTCCCTGTGGGCTTTCTTAGGTGGAAAGAAAGAGGCTTAGATTTTTCTATCATCTTTTCTTCACACTGTATCTGTTTAAAACTTGGTGTTACTTAGTTCTGCTTGTATGGCTGTGCTAGTTTTTAACTGCTTTTAGTGACTGGACTTTTTAGATATTTAGAAAAGGTAGATTTTCTGCTAATCGTTGCTGCCACCTTGGGCAGATCTTGTACCTTTCCTGCAGTTTATTGCCCTGCTCTCCTGGCTGAGAACATCCTCTGCTTCTCCAGCCTGCACCCAGCCAACTTGTTCACCTTTACTTGGTCTACGAAAAAACAGTTAGACGCTGCTTGTTTGCCTTTCATTGTAAAATGTAGTGGTCACATAAATAAATAAATTTTCACAAATGGAGGAATACCGCTTTCTGCTTAATGAAGTCATGAAACCTTTATAGACTTTATTATATTTTAATCACTGTCAGTATTTTGCTTGCAGTTCAGTTAATGGTGCAGTCAGACTCAGCGCTTTGCTCTGAGGTTCTGGGGCTTTTTCTATTACTACAGGGCTACGGTAGCGAGATGTGTTGGGACTTTGCTGGGACGTATTTATACACGTGCGTTACTCCTGTAATAGGTGTTTTCTCCCGAGTTTAGTGACTGATCAGCTGAGTTGTTCTGCAGCCTCCTTCCTGAATAAACTGGCTTTGTCTTTGTTGCAGCGACAACGTCAATGCCTACTGTCTCCATATTGCTGAGGATGACGGTGAGGTTGACACGGATTTTCCACCCTTGGATTCCAACGAGCCCATTCACAAGTTTGGCTTCAGCACTCTGGCGCTGGTTGAAAAGTACTCGTCCCCGGGCCTGGCAGCCAAACAGTCGCTCTTTGTCCGCATGTGAGTATGGATGCTGAGCTTCTCCAGCGCTGGGAGGCAGCAGGGGGCTCAGCCACCTCCACCTCTTTCCTTCTCTACTTCTCTTCATCTGAATTTAGTGAAATTCAGGGGCCACGCGTGCTCGCGGTCCTCTGCAGACGCTGCCCTGGGCTGGGCTTTGTCACGGGGCAGATAGGAAAGGAAAAGCTTGGGTGAGCCCGTCATCATGAGTCTGAATCTCCAGAGGAGAATAAGCCCTTCTGCATATGATAAGTGGAGAACGCTGAACTGTTGCACTCCCACTAGTAAATATTTGAGATTTAAACAAATTCTGAGCTCATAATCTTCATTTTGCTCCAGCCATGCTGCTTGCTTATGAAAAATATGTTCGGAATAATAAGTCAAATAATGTGTATAATAACTTCAGAGAGTTAAAATTATGAAGTCATTCATGTTGAATATCTAGAGCCCTTTTCAACAGGTACTAGGAACTAATCTTGCCATTGTTTTTTAATTATTTTGGAAAAATCTATTTCATTTTAACAGGAAAAAAGTGTACTCATGGTGTTTGAGTATTCCACATATGAAAGACTTCAAAGTCTTATTTCAAAGCCTGGTAGTCAAATTAGTACGTTTAGTTAGTGGACTGTGCTTCTCTGGAGTCAATGCTATGGCCATGAATTCTTTTTTTTTCAATTTTTATGATTCTATGATTGTTTCATCTTCAAGACAATCTTGTATTTTAAATATCCCCAGCAAAATATCAGCAGATACATAGAAATTCTGTTCTTACTCCATGCAATCAAAAAGTATTGTGAGTGTTGATAGCATGTAGACCAGTTAAGAAGCTGTGTCAGTAGAATACTCTAAACTGGTGATATTTCTCATATGGGAATACATCCCCCTTCCTTCTCAACTGCCTCCTACCTAAATCCCGGTTGCCTGTGCTCAGGACATAAATAGGGATTAGTATGTAATTGCAGTGAACGCATGTGATCTCAGATTTTGGACGTTAGCTCAGAGGAGGTGGAACCAGCGTTCCCATGGAGCCCAGAGACCTCAGCAGGATCCTGGCCTGGCCGGTGGTTCTCTGACTGGTCCTCACAGCAGGATTAAGGTCCAGCTGCAAATCCTGCAAAAGAAATGTGAAGTCTTTTGCTTTAACATAATTTGTGCTCATGTGAGGACCTTCCTTCTGAGTTGGGAGGTCCTGCTGGTTAGAAATAGGAACAGTGACATCATGAGAAGCAGTGCTTTTCTGAGAGGGGTTGGGTGTTTCTTCTGTGTCCGTGTGCTAATTTGAAGTGGTTTGTGCTTCCTAAATGGGTATCTGTAAATAGCTAGATTTAAATTAGAATTCTCTAGAATAGAGAATAACTTGATCAGAACATTACTTGCGAGTTCAAATGTGCTGTGCTGTCCTAGCTTCACAGGGATTTGTTGTAAATTCTACATCTTCTTCCTTCCCTGTCACCCCAGTAGCGCATGTAATTGTGTTTTTATGTTTAGCATCTCTTTTTTCCCTCCTCATGCTGAAGTATTTCAGCTGCTGCTGTGTCGAGCTTGTGACTTGTATTGTTTGTTCATACTGAACCACTGTTAAAAGAAGTTGATGCTTCTGCGAAGCTTCCTGCTGAAGCACGGTGTTTGGTTCCGATCTCAGCCGTCCTGCGTACTGGATGTATTTCAGATGTTGTGCAGTTACCGAGCTGACAGTTGTGGAACCTCGCCAGGGACCCCGTTTCAGCAGGACATGTTTGAGCAGAAACAGTTTGCAGAACTTTATACACTTAGACTCCTGCCAAGGCAAACTCTTAGCCACTTGAGTTAGTTATAAATACCCAGTGGCGGTGGTTGGAAGTAGCCCACAGTGCATTTTATATTCTGAGCTGAGTGTGAATGTCTTTGTGGCTATATAGAGTAGTAAATAATTGAGTTTGATTAGGGAGAGGGACCTCATTATCCCCCCACCTGTGCCCAGCTGGTAGGGGAGGGTCGAAATGAAGCCATTAGCTGTCTCTCTTACTGGCATCTCAAAGAGCTCAAATACATCTGTGTCTTATTTTCTTTTCTGGCACAATCAGTCGAGCAAGCTAAGCAGGCATGACCGAATTTGGCAAGTTCCAAGGACTCTGGCAAAGTTACACAAGGAGAAGACGGAGGGCAGTCATTCTGGCTTCTAACTGCCCATTAGTCTAGCGAGTTATGTTTTTGGAAAATGTCTGTTGTGGAAAGCAGTACTTTGTCCAATGTCAAACACGGCATCCGCACACAGCCCGCGCTGATGTCGGGCGTGATCTGTCAGGAGGAGTCAAACAAAGCACCGCATTCATGTAAATGCAGACTTCTGGAGATAATGAAGTCATACCTGAAAGACTCTGAACGAAGGGACCTTAACATAAATCTGTACTATCATTAGGGCTTTTTCCCTTGCAAATTTTATTATCACAACTTGACATACTCGGTCTAATGGTGTTTCAAGGAGTCGTAGCTCGGCTGCCAGTTGGCACACGGGTGAAATTTGGCATACAGTTCCTCTGCCCTGGAGCACCATTCTTCTGTTTTGATACGATGTTTAAATTGCTTTGACTATTATAGATCTATTTTTCAGAGCAGCACCTCTGCTGTACCTCACTGTAAGGTTTGAAACATTTTTAAAATATCAGGCTTTCGTCGTACATTTACGAATTCAGGTCAGAGCTTTGAAATATGTTTTAGCTTAGATGACAGACGCACTCCCCAGAACGCCTGAAAACGTCAGTTTTCACATGGGTGCAGGTCATCTACAAAGTGTGTTTTGGAATATCCATAAAATGGAAATGTAAGGAAGTTAAAGTAGGTGCCAAAGCAAAGAAGGTGGGTTCCAGGGTGGGGAATGGGGCAGGCAGGACCCAAGAAAGGAGTTGGGGCAGGACGTGGACTTTTGAGATGTCTTGGTGGCTTGTGGTGGTGTCAAAATAGAGCCAGTTAAACTCAAAAGTGCACAGAGTTATCCAAGGCTAAGCTGAGATGCGCAAAAGCAAGGTCATTTAGGCTCGGAATAAAGGCTGTGGCTGGTGTAGCTATTCTGGTTCATAGCACTGCACTTTGTCGTAAAAATTACCCAGTTTAAATTACGTGTGTTGCATCAAGTGGGAGTTCTAGTCTTGACTTGGACTTTGTGCTGATCAAGTGGAAATCATTATTAGTCATCCACAGGCACTTTCAACCATGCCAACCATTTTTTGCAGTGAGTTTGAACTGCTGTAAATTCCACATCAGTGCTAAAAAAAAAAAAAAAAAAATTATAGATTTTTTTTTTTTTTTTTTAATTGCTCCTGGTTGGAAAGGCAGCTTTTGGAAAAGTTTATTTCTTATTCAGAACAGAAGCCTTTTGTCCTCTAAGTGTTGGGTTTTTTATTTTGTTACACCAACGGAGCCCGTGGAGAGGACAGGGCCCGTTTCCATGCTGCCTCCAGCGCCGTCCCCCAGCAACGCCCGGCGTCAGCCCGCCAGAGCTCTGGCCTCTGCTGTTGTTTTCTTTTTCCTCTTCTGAACCTTGCCACCCTGGCTCCAGCGCCGAGGCTGTAAAAGAAGATGGAAAGCCAAGTTACCGCAGAATGATCACTATCATTAACATTCACGGGTGGTTCACTTATCATTCCTGACTGCACAGACATGGCAGCCGTTATGAAACGTCCACAGGTGTAGCACGATGATACATATTACATTGTGCCACAATGGATTTATGTATTCTGTAACAAAAGAAAAGTGTAATGAAAAAATACAGAAGGTAATCCTTTATTCCTCCACTGCACAATTTATCAGTAATGCCTGTGGATGATAAGTGCCAGGGATTTCCTTTGCTTGATTTAACCTTGTCACCCAGGTATGTTTTTGCAAAATGACAGAAAATACAAGCTAAGGAATTTCTTTGGCTCCCAATTTGTAAGCGGCCGTTTTAATTGATTGAACAGCATCTGCTCGTCTGTCTCGTCCTCTAGTGTGCTGACTTAAAATAAAGGATCACAGCTTAGCAGAGTGAGCTAAAACATGGTATTTATAGTCATAATTAAGAATATTCCGGAATTAGGTGGGGCGAGGACAGTTCCTGCACATTATCAATGCGGAGCATAACGGGGAAGCTGGCAGGGCGAGGCGGTGCAGGCTCCTTCCAGAAGAGCCGTCGCCACCTGGAGATGGGCTGCCGTAGGCTGACAGTTCTGGGGTGATCCGGTGCCGAGGGTGGCTCCGGGACTCCCGGCCAGGTTGGCCGCGCTCCAGCACGCCGGGCACGGCGCAGGGCTTCTCCTCCTCCACGGTGCAGGAAATGCGCTCCGACACGCCGGCCTGACCCCGGGCTGACGGCTGAATCCCTTTGGTCTGGGCTTAAATCCACTCTCGGCTCAGATTTGTGGGTTTACTGAGTGCTAGAAGGTCGTTATTGAGGTTCTGTGCTGTGTTGTTGGAGGACGGCGACGCAGAACGCTCAGCGAGCAAAGGAGCCGGGGGATCGTGCGCCGGAGCTGGGACCGGCCGTTCGGAGCCTCGGGCTCTGGGCCAGAGCAAACATCCCAAAGTTTACAGATGTGGGGTGCGCTTTACATTTCACTGCTCTTGGCAAAGTCTCGTTTGCTGGATAGCACACTAAATATAGTAAAACACAGAGGTTTTTCTTGTTTTGCTTTGATCAGTTAAATAAACTTCTAAGGATTGTTCTGGGACGAGATCCAGGTTCTGAGGCAAAGAATGGCCGTGGCTCGGGCCTGCGTTAGGAACAGAGTGTCGGGAAAATTGGTCTGACAGTTCTCAGGCCAGCTGCTCCGAGTCAGGATGGCCTGAAACACGAGCTCTTGAGCAGCTGAAGTGTCAGGAACCGAGGCACAATCCCCATTTTTGGGAGGTTCCAGGGATGTGTGGGTACCGGGCAGCCGTGGTCGGTGGCTCTCAGTGCCCGGTGGGAAGCAAGGCTGGTCCGTGGTGCAGGTCCTGCTTTGTTTGTGGGAAAGTACATTTGAAAAACATTTTGTACTAAAGGAAAAAAAAAAAAAATTAAATTGTCATTCCAGTCATTTTGGCCATGGAAGGTTTTGAAAGACTTTCTGGACCTTTGCTGGGCTTCTTTTTCCTGCAGTATTTTAATTTATCTTCCTGTATTTTGGTTGCAGTTCTCTGGAAACCTCCTTTCTGTCATTATATGAATGACCTGAAGGCGCCAGATGTCTTTTGAATCGGTCTTCTGGTGGTCAGGCCCCATGTGCCAGGCTTTTCTGGTAGCACTGCGCTGGCAAACATCATGTCATTTAAATAAAAGTACAAAGACAGTTTCCTCTTTGTAATTACAGTAAAATTGTGTAAGAGATTTTTCACTTTAGAAAAACCCACTCCGTTTAGCTCAGCGGGTCAGTTTGAATCCGGGCTGGAGCAACTCTGGGGAGCGAGGTGATCAAGCAGACAGCTGCTGGGCAGGGGCAAGAGGTTGTGTGGTGCTGGTGCGCGTTGCAGGGCCCTGTAGCAGCTTAGGGGAAGATCTGCTCACCAGGGAAGAGTTCCCGAAGGTCTCTGCTCACAGGATGGCGTTGGTCAAAGCCCCCGAATCCTTGGGCTGTGGGCGGGTGGTGAGCCGCAGAGATGGCTGGTACTCCCTCATGTGGAGCACTGGGCTCAGTTCTGCTCCTGCTCTGGCAAACACGTGGCAGAAATCGAGAGGGAAACGTAGAGGCATGAGAAGGTTGGGAATATTTGGTTTGAAGATGAGTAAGACAGAGTTATAAATAATAAATGGTCTAGAGAACATAAATTTGGGGCTTTTAGGCAGTTTCATTTTGCCGGGAACAAAGGGAACTGAGAATGAAATTCAGATGAGAGTAACTCACAACCGATGAGAAGGAAAGGCGGTTTGGTGTGGGTGACGTGTGGAGTCGTGGGGTGATGAACACGGGCCTGAGCTGCCCGAGCAGCTGCCCTGGGGTGGGGGCAGAGGTGCCGGGGGTGCTGGCAGTGCTGGTAGCCGCAGGACAGCGGCTGGTGGCCAGCGCCTGCCGGGCAGGGGTTCACTGGCCACCGTGGCTGGGGAGCAGCGAGTGGCCAGGAGCGAGTGATAAGGTACAGCGAGGCCTTGAGGGTGTCATTTATTTGTCTAGGCTGTGTCACAGCGTGGGCCAGGGATGTCACACCTGAACTGGTCTGCACCCAAACTTGTGTTCCCAGCGTCTGTGTCTTAGTGATGTGGTCTTGGTTTAATGATGTAACTGTGCTGCTTGGATTGCTTTTGACTGCCAGTTGCTTTTAAAAATGCTCCAGCTGTGGTATTCATATAGAGCTCTGCTCCCTGATTAAAATTCCTGGTTGCCAGATAGAAAGCTCCTCCTCCTGTCTAAATAGCTTTGCAAACCCGTGTTTTCCCTGCAGTGCAAACCTCTGGCTGCGGGTGCAGAGCAGCTCTGGAATTCCGGCGCTAACCGTCTGCAGTGACATCTACTGACACCAGCAGAGATTGACTGCAAGGGCTAAGGGGCAAAACTCACTGAGATATTAATCCAGTATCTCTTCTATTATATTGTAATCTTCTCTGCTTCCCCAGTGGTGCCAATTTCAGTATTTTCCTGCCGGTATCTTCCGAAGCCATCCCCGTGCTGTTCGTAGCGTTTCCCACACCGCGGGCAGTGGCCAGGACACGGGTCCCGCTGTAAAAAACCTTCCCGTCAGGTTTTGTGCCCTGAGGTTCACAGAAATTGTCCAAAGAAAGCACGTTACTTACATTTGAACTACTGCTCTACGTTAATAGCGCTGAAAAGCCGCTGTTATGCTCTGGGTGTTGTTCTTCCACTTCTCCTTAATGATCTGCTCCGTCTGCCGCCGGGACGTGTGCGGAGATGACATTGCAAACTGTTTCTCTTGTACGCACTGTGAAACGCCTCGCAGATGCTTATTAATGAGCGGTGGAGGAGCTCCACAGGTACATTTGCTCATTTTTCTTTTTTAACGATGAACACAAATTGATCAAAAATAAAGATAAATTAGGAAAATCCTTACACACCTTGAATCTCAATCCATTTTCTCCATTTTTGTCTCTGCCTTTCTAGGGGAGTTTGCTCAGTTTCTCCTTTTAACTTAGTTTTTATAGCACAACTGTGCTCATTGTTGTGCCTAACAAGTCCTTTGCTTGAAACTAACAGAAATTACAGTGAGCTGCCTGATGATGATTTTGTAAAAACGCATGTGCATCTGTCTTGCAGAAATGCTGCTCATGGATTCTCACTTATTCAGGTGGACAGTATGAAGGTCACCATGAAGGATATCTTACAAAAGGCCTTAAAGAGAAGGAAGGGATCACAAAGAGGCTCAGGTGGGTTATTTATCCTATTTTCTAGAGGGTAGGGTGTTTTTCCATGAGCATATTTTGTATCTCTCTTTAACTGTTGTGAAAGATGCTTGGTTTTTTTCAGTGGGTATTGTGATTTTCAGCACCACTCAAAAGCATTTCTGCGCTCAGGTTTGTGTTCTAGATACTGGCAAAATGCGGCGGAGGAGCTGCATAATGCTTGCTGCACAGCAGCACTTCCATTACCGCAAATATTTATTTACGATAACAAAGCCATTTGCATTCAAGTCCAGCTCATAGTAATTTGAGATGATGGGTGGAAGTACAGTAAGTCCAGTCCTGGATAGAATTTGTATACCTTTAATTTATGTACAAAAATCATGCTTAGTATGAGTTTAAATAATTTAAAGCACTCATTGTTACTTGTAAAGAAAAAGAAAAATTTACTTTCTGCAGTGTTGTCAAAATAGTGCTGTCATAGTTAAGACATTTTAAAAAAGGAAATCTACGGTACTTGCATTTATATTTTAGAGCAATGCTTTTCCAGGGTGCAAATGTGCTTTAACACTTATATTAGTACATGTATTTCAAAAGTATAAGGCTGAGAGATCCTTCCAGCAATGAGGAATAATTATTGTGAGAAATTGCACCAAGTCCTGTCACGCAACAAAGGAACTTTAATATAAACCTATCTATATACTAGGTAAAGATAAAGATCTTGTCTTTGTAAATGAATGAAACCTCCCTATATACTCTTAGTTTTAACTATGGGAAAAGAAAATAAACCCTGTTCTCTTTAGAAAAAGTAGTTCAGTGCAGTTTTTAAACGAGTGTATAATCTGTCATGGATTTAATTAGCTATCTTCAGATGAGAGCTGAAGTTTTAATAAAAGTTAGAAGAGATAACACAGTGAAGGACACGGATGAGCTGTCTCAAGGCCATATTCCAAGGGAACGATAAGAGCTGTAAAAAATGGCAGAGGAGAGCAATTGAATGAAGCAATGAAAATCTGATTCTCGTAAAAAAAAAAAAAAAAAAAAAAAAAAGGACGGGAGGGGGGGTTGCGGGGAGAGCGAGTGAGATGCTCTGGGGGTGGTTGTAGATGAGACCCGCCAGCGTCTGCAGCAATTTGGCCGCTGGCCAGGAGTCATTGTTCACCCTCGGCTGTGGCGGCTCGGGCCAGATGTGCCAACTGCACGTTCCGGCTTTTGCCAGCTGACTGCGCCGTTTGATAACCAGCTCTCTGGATGCCCATCACTGGCCGCAGAGATAGAATTAAATGATGATGATCTTCCCACAAGTTGGGAGAGGAAACAATGCATATAAATCTTGATTTCATCTCAGCGTGAGAAGTCTTTATCCATCATCACTCATAATGAACAAGTCGTTAGCTGCGATGAATGGTGTTCTGGTTTTTTCAAACACCTCTTTTGTTCACTTTTTGGGTGACTTTTATTTATTTCCTGGGGTCAGATTTCTCTTCCCTGAAGGGAGGTGGCTGAAGGATTCACTTGGCTTCGTCTTTAAAGGACTTTCCTCCTTCCCCCAGCAGATGTTTCGCTCTTTGTGGGTTTAGAAATTTGGGGTTGCTTTGGTTTTGCTACTTTGTTGGGTTTGTTTTGCTACTTTTATTTTGCTACTTTTTTGTTTTGCTACTTTGTTACTTTATTTTGCTACTTTGTTGCTTTTGTTACTTTATTTTGCTACTTTGTTGGTTTTGCTTTGTTACTTTATTTTGCTACTTTGTTGCTTTTGTTTTGCTACTTTGTTGCTTTATTTTGCTACTTTGTTGGTTTTGTTTTGTTACTTTATTTTGCTACTTTGTTGCTTTTGTTTTGCTACTTTGATGTTTTTTGTTTTGCTACTTTGTTGCTTTGGTTTTGCTACTTTGTTACTTTATTTTGCTACTTTGTTGCTTTGGTTTTGCTCCTTTCTCTCAGTAGTTCAGAAGTTGAATGGACCAGTCATTGGTTCCTTCAGCTGACACTTTCATTTCTATGGTCTTGGCACTCCTGCTCAGAAGCCTTTGTCATAACAGGGTATATTAGCATTTATGTATCATCTTGGGGTGTTTTTTAATTATATAAGAAATCATTTCATTTTACTTGTTATAAATTATCCGTGTGACATCTGACCTTGCTGAGGTATGTTCATCATCCTTGCTGTGGATGTAGCCATAGTAGAAGTTATGACCAAAGACATTTTGGTTACTTACGGGTATATTTAACACCTAATAGGATTTCCTGAAATAGCTGGTGTCACTTGCTGGTTTCAGTTTAAGCTCGTGTGTGGATACGTCCAGAATTGGGGCCTGCAGTTGTGAGCTTCATGAGTTGGAGTCGCTGCGAGAGGAGTGATCGCTCGGGGGAAAGGTTTCTGCTTCAATTCCCGTGTTACTGAATTTCGTAATTTATTCTTTTTAATGTTGGTGAGCAGTCAATTTTTTTTTTAATGTTGGTGAGCATTCATAATGCATTTTTGCAATTGTCATGTAATACTGACACATGGGTGAAGGGACTTCTCAGATTAGGTATTTATGTATTAAATTGCTAAGTCACAAATTAAACTTTTTTATTAAAATTCCTCCCTTATCCAAAACTTCCCTTATTCCACCTTGTTTCCCTAGTCCAAAACTGTGATCCATTGGTCAGCAGGCTTCGGGTGCTGGGAGGGTTCTGGAGGGTTCTGGAGGGTCTTGCCTCTGTCCTTAGAGCATCTGAGATCTCAGCTGTCCGCACAGAGAGTCCCTCGCCCCTGGATCGGCAGGAGCCCGGCGCGGCCCCGGCGCGGCCCGGCTGGCACTGGGGGGCAGGGGGAGACTGGACCCAGAGCAGGACAAGGTCGTGTCGTCATTCCTCATCTACCACCAGATTCTTCCGATCTGCAGCGGCCGTGCCTCTTACTTTCACCGGGGGATGCGCAGATAAATGGAATTTCAGATCAGACTATTAGCGCAGCGCGGGGCTGTGCCGCTGTAGTTCAAGTCATTAGGAAGCAGTGGATCAGGATGTCAGTCCTGAATAAAAGATAAGACATAATTTAGGAAAAGCACTTCTTCTCGTTCGGCAGCACTTCCCTTTCAGTTGGTTGTGCTGGTTTTTTAAAAGTACTAAACAAAAATAGATTGAAGGTGTTTGTTTAAAGCTTTTGTAATAGTCTGATACAGCCAAAATGCCCGTGAACATTTCTGCACATTTTCCATGTGCCTCCAGAGCAGTGTTCACAGAACAAATGAATTTATTGTCTTTACAGCGTATGCTGTTTTCTGGTACTTGTATAAGAAACTGCTTTCTGACCTATTTTCACCACTGTTCTACGTGACATTTTTCATATTGGTCCTGTGCTCGTAGGAGAATGCGAACCTGGGTTGGCTGTTCTGGGTGAGGAGGAAATTGCGGAATTTCTGTTGTGTAGTCAGGAAGGGGGTGTTGCAATAAAAATACCCAACTAGTTTTCTCTAGTTATTTTATTCAGCCCCTATTCTGCAGCTTACAAGTAGGTTTTTCAACAAGCAATTGAGTGGCAAGTTCCCGAATGTCCACACGCCTCGGTCGCCTCTGTGAGTCCGTGACCTTCTGAGCTTCTCTATTTTTGACTTTTGTTTAAAAGTGCCACTGCCACCCTTGCAGCTGCCAGCCCTTGCCCGCCTTCTGGAGCTCCAGGCTGGAGATGACCCAGGAAGCTTCTGCTGGCGCAGGGCTGCGCAGAGCCCAGGTTTCCGCGTGTTCCGCTGCGGCCTGTGCAGCAGCATTCGCGCCACTGAGGTGTGAACCACGCCTGGAAAAAATAATGCATTTATTTCAAAATCCCCCTTGTGGAAAAGACTAAAAGCTGAGTAAAGACTTCTGGCTGCAACTTGACTTCAAGCCAAAGGTTTTTTGTTGCAGGGAGACACGGGTCAGTAGAAGGAGCTAGAAGTGAAGTACAACCTTTGTTTCATGGAAAGCGGCATGGAAAAAATGGAAGCAATGTGCTGGTTGCACCCAGCTCTGCTTCGATACCACGTCTGATAGAACGATTGCAAACTGGTCAAACTATTTCACGTTCCTCGCAGTTTTCCTTTTAGTGTCACGAGGCTTTTGCCTTAGGCCTATGAACTCTGGCCATTTTGCAATAATAATTTTGGAGTCAATCAACGGGAAGCGCAGGTGGTAAAACAGCCCCCATGTGTTATAGCTGAGAGAACCGCGGCCCTGAAGTCGTTTCGTAGAGGACGTGGTTGTACTGAAGCAGCACTTTGGGAGCCCGGTGACCTGTCCCAGCACCGGCCGCAGCGGGGGGTTAATGGGAATACTGCATCATCTCCCACCATGTGCCCAAATAACTGGCTGGAAGAAGTACACGGGAGTGGCTGCAGGTTAGGGAGAAGCCCAGTCAGTGCTACGTACTGGGGAAGATAAATCTGCAGAGGAGATCATTGAGGCAGATGTTTAATTAGTTGGAGTCGGGCTGGGTAAATCAGGAGAGGAAGTGTCTATGAGAGATGCTGGTGTGCCTTCCTCTTCTCTGGGCTGGCTTCATTGTCTTTAAAAACTAACTGTTCTTTTTGCTGAGGAGAGAAGCAGTAAAAGCAGCCATATAACCTCTCTGTTATTGTAATGGATTCCCTTGTGTACACTCATAAAATAGAAAATGTAATTGATGTTTTCTTATGGTAATGAAAAATAACTAAGTAGAACACTTTATCATCCATTTGTTTAACCTATTGCGTGCTCAGCAGCATGTATTGCACATGCATATTTTACGTGAGAGCTGGAAATAAAACACTCTGAGTTGTGAAATGAGCTCCCAGAGGAGACTTGTCTGATCCAGCGATGGGCCACCTTGAGGGAGCCTCGGTGACATCTCTCATGCCAGAGAGTTTTTCTCAAAATAGCCAGAGTGGGGAGAAAGAGGCTAAAGATGGGGCGATGTCCTGACGACGGCGGGGGCAGCAGGGAGGGGAGAAGGCTGAGAGCTCCGCTCAGTGCTGTGTGTGTGGTGGCCTGGGCAGTGCTGGCTGCTGGGACAAAGGCCCCGTGGACAGTCCCAGTATCCACTGATATCTTCAGGATTGCTTTGTATAAACTCGCCGTGCCTCGGTCTCTTTGAGAATGCTTTTGAACGTTGTGAGCACTCCAGCAGCTGGTGGTTTAAATATAAAATGGGTCTGCAGCTTGGCAGGTCTACAGAAAGCGAATTGCATGCGTGAAATCATGAGTGTTAGAACTTCTCGTTCTTCCTGAATTTCTCAGTGAAAATGTCAGATATGGTGCTGTCTGCTTTTTGGACACATGTAATAACGGAGTCTTGAAAAGCCTTTTTAGAAAGTGAGATTTGGGTGTTTTGGTACTTGGTATAAGTCTATCAGCAAGAGTCTTAATATGATCCCAAAAAAGTAGATATTAGACATGTTTCTAAATCCCCCCCTCATGCTTTGCAGAGAAAGTTTTGTAGGTCACACAGATCATGTACCATTATCAGGATAACTTGATTTTGCTTTACTGCTAAATTATTTGCGTACACAACCAATCTCGTGTGTTTCTGCTGGTGTTACTTTCACCAACACTTAGGTATTACCCAGTTAGCCTGGGATGGTAGATGTACGTTTTAAATTCTGCCTTTGAGGAAAGCTCTTGGTTGGACCAAGGAGAGCACAGTTTTTCCAGGATGAAATACAGAGACCCTGGTGTTCAGAGAGCGCAGCAGAGACCGGCTCTGACAGCATCCCACAGTGTGCACTGGGCAAGTCGATCTTATCAGGCTTTTTATATCTGCGCTAAAGCCCGCATTCGGTATTTTATATGGAATAAATATATATATAAAATATGACTTACAATTTCAAGAACACAAGACAGATGATTACTTTATTCTGGATACTTTGTGTATCTTGATGCCATGGTGATTCTCAAATGAAATATGTGCTGGAACTATATGTACATTTGAAAGTTCTCTTCCTCGCCTTTGAGCTGTCTCGTTCCTTTTGCTCCTCAGCAAACACATTGTCGGGGATGCCCGCTGCCTTCTCCAGAGCCTGACTGAATAGACTATAAAAACTAATGTAAAGTAAATAAGAATGCAGAGAGAATGTGTGCAGAGGCCTTGTTTTCAAACAAATTAAGCATCCATGTCAGTATATAAAAACCGAATGTTCTTAGAAGGAAATGAGAGACAAAACTAAACATAAAATGCTGAAATGTTGGAAGAATCCCACGTGTTTCTGGGCCACGTCAGCCTCTCTTCTTTCGGAGTGTCTCATCAACGAGAAGCCTTGTCTGATGAATCTCGTCTGATTTCAAGTTGAAATTCTTTTCAGGGTGAACATGCTACTGATTATTATTTAATAGCTGCTTCAAACGGCAAACATCCCCGAACCAGAAATGCTCACTCCTTTTAAGAACAAAATGCTATACAGGTTTAATTGTTGTAAACAATACCTTCTGCCAACATCTCGCAGACATGACCTGTATTTTCCGTAGATTAGAGTGAGAGTTATTAACTTAGTATTCTGTTCCATTTGGAGAAAGACTAATACTTTTTCTATAAATGAAAACAGCTGCTTTACCATAACATTCCAGTCCCTAACAGCTGTCAACTAGTGCGTTTTGCATTCTTTAAAAGGTGCAGAGTGACCAAAAATAGTCTAGAATAATCTTCCTGGGCTGGCTAAGTGTATTATCTCACTGCCACGGGAAGCTGAATAATAAGGAAAGAGCAAAATTCAAGAAACAGAGATGGGATGTAAAGCTAAAAGCCTCCATATTGTATTTGAGTCTCTACAACAGAATCAAAAGAATTATAGCAGCAAAGGCCAGCTAAAATCATCTGTTCCATCTCCAGGTAACTCAGAGCTGAGGCGCAGCACCACCTATTACAAACCCACGTTTTGTAGTGGTTTATTATTCCTGTATTTCAGAGTTGTTCCCACAGAGCTGTTAAGTCATCCTTCAGAACTTTGGGAACAGAAGCTCCAAATAAAGAGTGCTGCTGCAAGCCTGAGGCTCATCTTCCTTCAGAAAGCGACTCGGGAAAAGGGATCTGGGTTCTGGTTGAGAATTCACTTCCTAACGTATCAGTCTCAGCCCCACTTTTCATGTCAAATTTCATGTCTTAAACGTGCTTCTGAATCTGTTTATAAACACGTTTTATTCGAAACTTAACACGGGAGATAAGCAAAAACTGCAATGCAAAGATACTATTTGTGTGAAAAACCACTTATTGTCGAGCACCTCGCCAGGCCCAGGGGAAATCGCGCGGATGCCGGAGCGCTGAAGGCTTTCGGTTAAACCTGTCCCACGATTTTTCTATTCCTGGAGTATCTCAGCAGTTATGTTTGTAAATACTTGGTCTTGATGCTGTGGTGCCGTGTTTGATTTGTCTTGCTCCCCGCGTCCCGCAGATGCTAAAGAGAGCTGGCGTTCCTGACGAGCCGGGCAGGGACATGACAGCTCCGCGTCCCCGCGGCCGGGGCGGAGGGAGCCGTGGTGGCTGCAGGCAGGGGAGGAGGCAGGACAGGAGTCTTTTACAACATGCGGGTTTCCTCCCTCTGTGGAGCAGATTGTCTTCAGTTGTGAAGGCAGATGTATCTCTCTGGTGTCTAGAGCGAGGGCCCGGGGTCTGTGCTGGGTGCGCAGAGTGGATCTCCGGACCCTACACCCGGGATCTGAACAGGGAATCTTCTTCCTGCCATCTCCACATCTCTGTTTTAATTGCAAAATTATTGTGAATTAGGTCTGTAGAGAAATGTAACACTGTGCCTTTTAAAAATATCCCTAATAACGCCCAAACCAGAATAGAACTCGCGTAAGTTCCTAAATAGATTCAGCTCCCTGGACTCGTGTTGGTTCTTGGCAGTGCTGGGTTAGTGCTTGGACTCGATGGTCGGAAGCGTCTCTTCCAACCAAAACAATGCCATGATTCTGTGGCTGCCTTGAGAGGACTGCTGGCGTTAGTGAAAAATTCTCTTTGCTGTTCCACATCAATAAATGGTTTTTTTCCATCAGAAGATTGAGACCCGATGCTGGGCTGCTGGGAGCTCCTCCAGGACCTTGCTGAGAGCCTGTGCACTCAGCGGGAGCGGGGTTCCCTGGGAAGCCCATCTCCAGCCACCCCACAGGACCTTGCTTGGCTCAGGACAGGGTGTTCCTGTCCCCCCAGAGCACCCGCAGCTGCTGGACCCTTTGGAGCAAGGGTGGTGGCTCTCCTCTCCAAGAGGTGGTTGCATGTGGCAGGAGAAAACAAATTGTGGGGAAAAGGGCCAATTCTGAGCATCTTTTGGGTGGCGCCTGCTCTCCCAGTTCATGGTGGACTCACAGTGGGGGTTATTGGAGTGTTGGAAAGTGCGGGCGAGGAGGAACTGTTGGGCTGTAGGTGTCAAGGCCAGGAAGGAACCGTTGAACTCCGTCCTGACGCAGGCCAGGCGCTGATGGCTGGGCTGGCTGGGACAGCTGGAAACAGAGAGTCCTGCTGGGAGAGCTGCAGGTCTCGCCTGGCTTTGCTCCTTCATCCCCACCTTGTAGGAGGGGAAGCGGGCCCAAAAAAATGGCTGGAAAGGCGTGTGCATGTGTGTATTTTTATTGCAAGCATATTCTTATATATATAAAAGGAGAATTAGGAAGATAAAAGAAACCATAAAACCATAGCCCTGTGGTTAAGTCATTTTTAAGAGATGAATCACAATTAGAATAAACTGTCATTAAAGTTTGATACTGTCATTGAATGATGGTAACAGGAGTTTAAATTTAAAAGTAAATATGTTAAGAGTAGGCGATGCATATGTTTGCTCTGACTCTTTGGGAGATGGAAGCCCTAGCATCTGTGACAGTGAAAAGCCAATTAATTTATATTTCCGTGTGTTTACATGCATGCTTTTCTGCTTAGTGGTAGTTTGGAGCTTCTTTGGCTTTCAGTGCTTTGTTTTGGATAATTACAGCATCCCTGCAGAGTCTTGTGCCCCCAGTCATGGATGGCTTTACCTGGAAATCCTTCAGAAATCCTGATTTTTGCTTGCATTAAGCTGTTTACGTTAGCAAGATTTAAATTAAAAAGAGCATCAACACTTGCAGATCCTCGGTCAAGACTCTCCTGACGGCAGCCCTCCTCGCAGCGTGGCACCGGAGGTGTGCGCGCAGGGTGTGCCCCGGCCGTCCCGCGCGGGACCTGGCTGTTGGCTCTGGGGTCCTGGGGCTTCACCCCCTCCCGGAGCTGTCTTTGGGTCTTGCTTGCTCTGTGCCCTGGTGTGTGTCAGGGAAAGAGGAAGGATCGCTTGCTGCTTGTTCCTGTAGCAGATTTTCCTCAGCAGGGTGAGCCCCTCTGCACTGGGGAGGGTGTGATGGAGGCAGCTTGAAATGATTTCCTTCTGCCTACAAACTCCATCTCCGCTTCGCAGCGGTAATAATTTATTTCAGCGGGCCCCTTTCTCACCAGTCTGCTGATGCTGAGCAGACGTGGGGGAGATGGGGATGCTGGCGTACGCGGAACAGCTCATCGGGAATGAAGTTTGTGACTAGTTTGTCAGAGTAGCAATAGCTCGTTAGTCCCATGCGTTTGGGCTGGTGGGATTTGGGACGTCAGCCCAAATGGCCGAGGAAAAATTTTCATGCCTGGCCTCTGAAATGAAAATGAAATATTGAACTGAGTCTATTTTAGAGCTGTTGGTATTGAAATCATACCTTTATTGGTGGTTCTGGGTTGGTAATAAAGCTGTAATTTATGTGACATTTTAAATTCCGCAGTTCAGTGTTTGGATGATGGAGACTTTTTTTTTTTGTGTTCATTTTATCCACTCTGATGAAGAACAATACCGCTGATACACCAGGTGCATTCATGAGACCATCTCCTTCCTGCTGGTTCCGTGGGGCCTCGGCGCTCCCGCCGCGGTGGCTGCGCTGCTCCGGTCGCTGACACGCCGGTAGCCAGGGCACAGCACCGCTCTAGAGCAAACACGGTGGTTTCTCTCTCCCTGGGAGCTGCGCATTGCTCACGCCAAGGCACGGGAGGCTGTGGCAGCAATTAGACAAAGCTCTCGTGTTCCCGTTCGGCGGGGGCCGCGGGGCCGCTCGCGACGCTCCAGGTTTTCCGTTCGACGGAAAGCGATGCATGAATGGAGTGTTTGTTTCTTTTTTAGGGAGCTTTTGACTAAATTCTTTAATTTCGCTGGCTGTCAGGGTAGTGTTAAGTAAAATGGGTTTGAACTGCTGTAGTTTTTGTGTACTGGACTAGATGTCAGAAACCTTTGCCATCACTGGAAATTCTGTCACTCTGGATTTACTATCTGTTTCCCACAGCTGAATTCTTAAGCAGTGTGATTTAACACCTTGGCTCTCCATCAGCCGGGCCTGGCATTTATTTGAATGCATTACACCACTGGTTTCCATAAACTATTTTACAATTGTTTCATATAAATGACTGTTTATTTCTACGAAAACCATCTGTATTTCTGCAGAGAGCAGCAGATAACTGTATGTAAAATTCAGTAATGTCACAACAGTGCAAGTTAAGAAAAAACAGATTGGACTAAGAAAAAAAAAAAAGTCTCTTGCTTGCGCGTAACGTGAAAAGTTTGTTTTCGCTATTGAAATATCTTTATTTATTAACCAGTATTTGCATTTGTAATGATAAAATCTTTATTCCACTTCAGAGGTGTTGAGGGGCTTTGGGGATTTTTAACGGATAAACAGATTTAAGATGTCCTCGTAGCAGCAGGATTTGAGATGTAAACATTCTGGCTTTACAGCTATTTCCTCTCAAACTGTTTACATATTTTCTGTTGTTTTATTGTCATTGCCAAGCGCACAATGGAATCCTTGCCCCTTCTGTCATGTTCTAAGAAAAATCCTGCAGAAGGAGGCCTGAGCCCCCTGTCTGCTCCCCGTTCCTGCGCTCTCGGCAGCGCATCGATCCCTCTCCTTTGCCAGCCCTCTTTGTTTATGGCCCTTGCCCAGGATTCATCTCCTGGCCCAGGGTCAGTGTCCGGCGGTGAGGCGAGAGCCGGTTTTCCCGGCGGCAGCCCACGACCGGGGGGCTCTGCCGGAGGAGGCTCTGCCGCGGTTCTGCTCCCGGCCGGCACCCAAGGAGCACCCGCACTGAGCTATTTTAATTCTTCCATATGCTGCCCATGTGCTGGCAGAGGGAAGCTGGAATCCAGCAGTCTTACACTTAGCGCGGCTGATACTTTCTGACAGACTATTTGAAATGATAGAAATACATAAACCTCCTCTTTTTTATGACCTTGTAATAGCTGCAACATATTTCCAGCAAATATTTTCTATAGCAATAATAAAAAAGCGATAACAAAAAAAATAAATATAAATACAGTTTAAACTCAAAAGAAATCACACTTTCAAAACCTGGGGTCGGAGCAGTGAAGCAATAAATCATGTATCCTTGTGAAAGGAGAAACTTGAAATAGGGAGACCCACAGGCGTGGACGTTAAATGTTTATCTGCTGTTTTCTTTCGACTACTTCCCTGTCTCTCCTCAGTGCGTGGCCCGAGCCCGAACACAGCTCGTGTTTCCTTCTGCTTATCTGCTGTCTGCCCGGCTGCTGGGCGATGGCTGCCTAACCCTCTTCAAATTTCGGATTTTTTGTGTGTTGCTGTGGCGTTACAGCCGTACCCACGGCAGTGCTGCAGGTCTGGCGTGCCCGGCGGTGCCGCGGCAGCTCCCGGTGGGACGTGCCTCCATCACCCAGCACGGCCCCGGCTGCGTCGGGGAAGTTGGCGAGGGAACCGGGGCTGGCGGTACAGAGACATGGAGATCCTCCTACAGTGCTGCATAAACTTCTGCCGTTGTTCTGGGTGACAGGCCAAAATACCACGTCCTTCACCAGCACGGATGCTGAGGCAGCCTCATAGCTCCTGGCCTTGTAGCGCTGGCTACCTCGCTGAGGACGAGCCTTCAGCTGCTGGGGGTTTTTTTGGTAAGGGTTTTGAGTTTTTCAAACATTTTTTTTTTTTTTACTATTCTGCTGGAATTGGTGGGTGCGTACCCCATTCTGCAGCAGGTCTTATGTTTGAAGATGTTCTTGCACCAGAGCGTTTCTGTGCGGAGTTGTCCGAGGAGCTGTGCCAGGAGAGTTAAGTTTTAAAACTAATCCCCAAACAGCTGCAAACCTCTGTGAGCAGACAGGAGTCTCCGAGAGATTTGGTAGAGGTCAGGTACGAAGACGCTGTGCTGTTAGATATGATGGATACGTTGCTCATATCTGCTGCTCTCTTGGGTGTTGATGGTGGCAAGTGTTTGTTGCAGGAGTTCAAAGGAGAGAACAGAACACCTTGGCTTCCTCACCAGGCAAACTGGGAAATGGTAAAATGTAATCGTAGCGAAGAGCAGAATTAATAGATGACAGGCAGACAAATGCAATGCGCACAACTGGCACAGCTTTTGTGGAGCAGGTTGTGCCTCGGAATCCAGTGAGCAGTCTTGGAGGAAGTCAGGGACCATCTGAATAGGGATGGTGTGTTTCATACTGCGTCCTTAGATTTCCCAAAAAGATTTGACAAAGGCTCATAGGGCAATTAAGCTGTCACAGGATGAGAAGGAGGATCCTCACATGGATTAATAATTGATTAAAAGACAGGAAACAAAAGAATGGGAATAATGGCCCGCCGTTATTCGTAACTAGGTTACTGGTGGAGTTCCAGTGGAACTGGTAGAACCTGCATTGTTCCCTTAATGCGGGGCATGGAAAAGGAGGTGAATGCTGAAGTGACAAAATGTGCTGTTGATACAAAAGAGGTAAGAATAGTGCAAATAAAAGCTGTCTGTGAAGCACTGCAGAGGTGTCTCACCGTGCTGAGTGACAGGACAATAAAATGAGAGATGGAATGCAGTGTCAATGAGTGCAAAATAATATACATGGTGGAAAGCAACCGTAACTATATGTATACGATGATGGGCTCTAATTGCCTTCCATCAGTCAAGAAAAGCATCCTGGAGGCGTCATGGGTAGCTCTCTGACCACCTCAGCTCAGTGCTTAGGAGCGTCAGAAAGACAAATTGAACCTCAGAAATTAGGAAAGAGGTGGAGAACAAACCAGCTTCGAGTCTGGAAAAGACACGGCTGGGTACGAGAGAAGTCTGTGAAGCGCACGTGGCAGAGGTGGCAAGTTGGGAGGGTTTTGTCACAGTTGTTCGTAAGACAAGAACTACATGCCCCAAAAGTGGTGGATTGGCAACGAAACAAAAGAGAATTCTTTTTCCCACACGGTGCAATAAATTCTAGAGGTTAATGTTATGGAAATCAGAAATTCAGAAGTGTTCTGAACAAATGCAAGGACCATAAAGGGAGCAGAAACCGTGGACAAAGAGCAGAGCTGGAGCTGGGGCTTTTGTGAGAGTTACGGGAGCTCTTGGGAGGGAGGTGAAGGTAAGGGGTAATGGGACACAGCCATGGGTGTTGTTGCAGAGACTGCCACTGTGAAGTGTAGGTTCCATTTTAAACCATTTCAGGGTTTTTTTTCATACTGGTCTTTTTAGTTTAGGTTTGACAACTCCACAAACATTAAATATGATACATATTCAATATCTAAGTCTTTCTATAATCCTTCTGTTACCCTGTTAACTAATTTGGAGTGGAGATGGGGTTTGTTTGGGTTTTGTTCAAAGCCTCATTCTCTAAGTGTTCGCGTGTGTTTACTGTGCAGATTCAACCCCTGACCGGGGTATTCTTCATTGCTATTGAAAGTTAATGGGGGAAAAATTGCATTCCAAACATTTGAACCCGTAGTAGCCATGGCTGAACTTAGTTGATCTCTGGTGATCGGTTCAATTTAGTTACGATTTTTAGCCATTAGGCTGGGGCTGAATGATGGTGATTTGGTTGAGGCCAAATGTCTGTAGAAAATTGGCTGTTTGATAAGAGCCCTGTTATCAGAGGGGGATACTTTCTCATTTACATTTAGATGAGTATTGATTATTTATTTACTCAGAGAAGTGAGATTCGTTCCCAATCTTATCTCTCTCGTCTCTGCTTGTCAGCAGAAAGAGAGATAGAGCTCCTGACATCAGCCCAAGATAACAGCACTTTGTAGTGAAGATAAAAGTTGGAATGGGCCTTTTTCTAGTCTTGACTGAAAGGATAAGTTTTAAAAATTAGAACTGATGGGTCATGCTTTCAAAACCCCATTCTGAAGGCTTTGCAGCTTAAATGGCAACAGAATTGGCTTGTTGTTATGCGGATGACCATTCGCCTTTTGTAAGAGAGCCTTAATTTGATTATGGGTGGGATTCTTCCTGGGGCACCTTGTGTGGGAGCTGGGGGGTAGTGCTGGGGGCGTTCTTGTTTGTATCCTTGCTTCAATTCCAGATAAACTTCCCTCTGTTTAAAGGGATGTGCTGAAATAAGGAAGCACAGTGGGCATCTAGGCACAAGCGACGGCTGGGTGGGGATAGTAGGAGAAGGGATGTTCGTTCTGGAGGCTCTTCTACCACAGCTGCTGCTCTGTCCCTACACCAAAACAAGCCTTGGAGAGAAAAATTGATGCTCCTGGCAGTAATTGCAGTGCGCGGTTTAGGCACTCGCTCCTGCGTGTGCGACGCTTTACGGGTCGTGTGGCCCAAGCATGGAGAAAAGCTGATCGTAAAATCACAGAGTGCTTTGGGTTGGAAGGGACCTTAAAGGTCATTTAGACCAGCACCAAGGCAATGAGCAGGGACATCTTCAACCAGAGCAGGTTGCTCAAAGCCCAGTCCAACCTGACCTTGAACATTTCCAGGGGTGTGGCTTCTGCCGCTTCTCTACCTCTTCTGCCACCCTAGAATGCCTCAGGCCACCAGATCTGGTGGAGAAGGGGCCAGGGCACCTCTGGGGCCCCAAACAAATCTCTGCTAGGTTTTGAACAAAAAGAGTTTGCTTGAAGGTGTAGCTGTTTCTCCATTTTGTGGCTCTTTTCAGACTGCTGCCTTGGTTCCCTCCTTCCTCTCCAGACACACGAACACTTGTTTCTCCAGCCCTTCTTGCTTTCACCCGGCAAGTTTCTTGCTCTCCAAGTATTTGTGACAAAACTAGAGAATTAGAAGAGGGGTTGGTATTCATTAGCTTTGTCTTCTGGGTGTTCTTCCCTGGTAACTTCCATTTCAACGTACTGGTGGTGGAACATAACGCTCATGATTTGCTCTCGCCCTTGCTCCAGCGAGCAGCATTGTGCGAGCCCGGGGCTGCAGCCCCAGCGCGGCGCTGCCGGGTGCGGTGCTGGCTCCGTGGGCCTCACCGTCAGCCAGAGAGCTCTGCTTGGGTCGGGGGCTGGACTGTCCGTCCCTGCCAGGGTTTTAAAGGTTTGTTTTACAGCTGCACGGAGCATTTGCATCGGATTACAGAAATCCATAAAAATCCAGCTCTGGTATTACCACTTGAAATTTTGTTGAAATTCCCAGAGCAGTATTCTGGTAGCAGACCATTAAATGACCTAATATTTCTGCTACGATGACATCATTTGAACTTGTGAGAGAAGCCTGGTAGTAAAACTCCTCCACAGAATCAGCCTAACATTTTTCATCTGTTGTGAAGTAGAGGTCATGTGAATGTGTACAGATATTTAAAATATGTTATTTAAGAGCAAAAACTCTCTAATCATTTACACTTTTTAAATGAATTTCTTACTATTTTCTGTTTTAAAGGAGCTAGCTGTATGGCCGGTTGCCTTGGTTTCTGGTCGGTAGCTCTACTTCATCGCTTTAGGAGCAGACAGTTAATACAGTCTTGACGCAAACTGGATAAAACAATTTACCTGATGACTGAATTCTCAAGTTGCTTCAGATAAAAATCATCCTTTGGCGTTGGCGTGGTGGTGTTGAAGGGTCTTCCTCTGCTCTGAAGTGGTTTTTGGGGTGGGCGTGGGAGGGAGGCTGTAGTGAAGAGCCAGGGAGCTGGGACACAGTGATGGGCACTGTCAGCCGCGGGTCCTGGTGACCCTGGGCTAAGGCTCTGTCTGGTTGGAGCACTTGGAGACAGGGATGTGGCACTAGACATGCAGATGGAACCAGCAGCTCTGCAGGCTTTGTGATCGCTGGGTATCGCTCGGTGTTCGGATGTGGTTTGGGACCCTCCGGAAGGCAGAAAGGACAAAGCAAGCAGGTTGTGCTGCCACCGATCCTGTTTTTAAGCCTGCACCAGTTTTTGAATATAGATCGATTTACCACTTTGATATTTGTTTCAATTCAGTGTATTTTGCTTCTGCCTAGCAAGCCAGGCCTCCGTTTATTTAATTTATTCTAGATTTTTAATCACATTTGCCGTTGCTGGGGGAGGCGATGGTGCTGTCCGCATTTGCTGTCCTGTTGTTTGTGCTGGTCTGAGACGTCTCTGCTGTTCCTCACGCGCGGCCTTGAGCGGCTCCGCGTGCACGGTTGCGCTTCCCTCCGTGCCCCGCAGGCAGCCCGGCTCTGCTTCTGCTCCGAAGGGTACTGGGAACACGGGGCTCCGCTTTATGGAAAAATAATGTTCCACTGTGGGAGCAGAACACGCTTGGGCCGGGCGGTGAGAGCTTCACGTGCTTCTGGGGAGATGAAATGAGAAGCTGTAATTGAAATTCTGCTGTAGTAAATTTAAAATTAATTGGCTAACAAATTCCATTTCTTAGGCATGCCATCTGAGGCTAGAATACTTAATTTTTTTATATGTTTTAAATATTTCATCATACACTATCATAATTCAAAGTCAGGAAACATTCAGAAATATTTTAAATACTGGTAAAGAGGGAATAGATTTCGTTATTTCAGTTCTAGTTTATTCTGTTACACTAAGAGCTGGTTAAAGGTGCTTTGCATCATTTAAATTTTTTTCAGGTGTGTTTAGCATTATTTTACCAGATTATGCAGAAATTACACAGCTGAGAGCTTTGTGTGCCATTCAGCTCTTGGGCGAGAGCAGGAGTGGAGACCCACCCTGCGCTGCACGGGGCCGGCAAGGACAGGAGCCCAGCTCCCACCTTTGGAAGTGGCTTTTCTTCCACCCGAGGTCCCTGGTGGAGTCTGGCTGACCCGAGTCACCCCCTCGGGTCCCCTCCCGCCTGCTCTGGGGACCGCAGGCTGACTTCACCTGCGGTTGTGTTCATTTTCTATTCCAGTTAAGGCATATAGTTTAAGGATCCATTCAACTAAAAGATTTTTCTTTTAAGTGGCCTGGTTTTTGTAAAAGCAATTTTTAATGCATTTTCTCTAGTTGGAAAACAGTTTTTTAAGTAACATCATCTTTCCTTTGGTGATTTGGTTTGAGAAGGTGAATCTTGGAGATCTACAAAGTGTAACATGTATGAAAATACTTGATTTGAAGCAACCGCGTCTGTACACGCTTATGTTTGACACAGATCCATGTGAACAGTGTGCAGATCTCTGAAAAAGTTAAAACCCATCTCTCAGTGGCCCCTTGTGCTCCTCGCAGCCGCTGGGCTGCTGGGCGATGCCAGGCTTCCCCCGGCACGCCGTCTCCAGTCAGCCTGGAGGGCAGCGTAGGGAAACCCTCGCCCTGCGCTCCAGACCTGCAGCCTTTTGAGAAATGCGCCCGTGGCAGAGGCAGCAGCAGCCAGAGGAGGTGTCATCGTGCTGGCGGCAGCCGCTCTTCGCTCTGTGGAGAGCCACAGAGAGGGCAGAGCAAAGGGAATAACACTCTGGGCTTTGTCACGCTGGGAAAGGTGCCCAAATCACAGAGCACCGACGTGCACCGAGGTCTGGGCAGACGTTTCTCACCAGGCAGTGCCCCTGTCTTGCGGCGCGGGCAGGGTGTTTATTTAATACAGGCTCATCTGGTGCAGGAATGATACAGCAATGTTGGACAGGAGTCTGTCAGGTGGCGTTGCTGGACAGCTGAAGATGACTGGAATGTGTTGTTTCCTTGATAGGTCCCTTCCCTTTGGCAAAGAGCTTTGAAACAAACACCCACCTGCTTTGCTTCTAGGCTACGAGTTGTCTCGTGTTAGTTGAACATGATAAGCCATCACTTTGTTAGAAAACAGATGATTTTACAAGTTACTTTATGTTTCAGGTCCTCAGTATCGGCTGGAGAAGCAGAGTGAACCTAATGTCCCAGTAGATTTAGACTGTACCTTGGAGAGCCAGAGCACTTTGGAATTCTGCCTTGTCCGGGAGAACAGTATGTTTCCCCTTTTCACTTTTGCTCTTGTAAATTGCTTAAACTCACATAAGTTATGTATTTTGGAATACAAGCTGTACTGTCTGGGCAAGTAAGTTGTGACGAGACTCTTTCCTGAGGCACTTCTCAGTTGTGCCAAAACAATATTCCAGAGGGAAATGATGGATTTCATACCTTCTAGTAAATAGTCTGCATCCTGTTTATCACTTCATGATTAATCTTTCTCTGTTAAACTCTGCTCTGTAAAGTTATGACCAACCCAGAAAAACACTGGAAATATGAAACTTTTTCTGTTGCAGGCGTTGCTTAGTGGATAAAGCGGTTGGGCTGCGGTGTACGGTGCCATGTCAGTGCGGCTGGTAGAGGCACTGATTTTTTTTTTTCTAATAGAATTCAAATAAATTAACCACACAGATGTAACTAAAGCAGTTTGATGATTTTTAAAGTGCTAGACAAATTATATTCTCTCCAGCTATGCTCAAAAATTTTTACTGTCTTAATGGTCCTAATATTTCCTGTTTTATTTCTTTATAAGGAATTATATGAAACTTTGAAAAAACCCCCACATTTAACATTGACTTGTGTTTGTCCTCCATAGCATTTGGGTCCATTGTTCTTTCCAAAAGTCACGCTTTCTGTTTGGTTTTTTTTTTTTTCATTTCATTTTAATTAAGCTGTAAAAATGTTGATTGTACTAATGAGGAAACCAGTAGAGTTGACGCTCTCAGCCAAGGACACGCTCAGAGTGTTTGCTGCAAACAGTCACACCAAGAGCCTGCTTCAAGTCATAGGAGAGTTTTTTCTTGCTTTACAAAGATTGGACCTTGTCATTTATGCTTTTTGGCTGCAGCATTTTGTATTTTATCCTAGAATGACAGCACAGCACCCCCAAGGTAGCTCCTGGTTCCAGTGGCGAGTAGTAGACTTGGGTCCCGTTGCAGGCACAGCGGAGGTGGCCGCAGCCACCACCAGCTCTCTGGTGGTACCTCAGTGCTGGGGCTGAGGTGAAGCACCCGCAGCTCTGGCTGCCGCTCTCCATAGAGTGCGACTTGCTCCCAAGATACTCTTGATGCTGCTGGTTCATTTCTTCATAAAATGGTTCTGAGAAACCGTAGGAGAGCACGCGGCAGAGGGCAGCAGGGGTGCTGGGCCTGAGGAGCTGGAGCCGCTTGACCTCACTAATGAAGTTGTGCTCTTCCCCAAGCCAGCATTCCCCGACATCTGCATCCTGGCTATTACTTTTGTATCGATTTTTAATCTATGAAAAGATGCATATTAGTCATACTTTCATAGGTTTTGCACGTTTTGATTAAAAATAACATTTCTTTTATTCAGGCTCTGTAATTAAGAGTATATTGTATATACTGCATTTTGGACGTATTTTCATCATCCGTGGAGGAATCCGTGCTGTGCCTTGTAGCTCGATCGACTGATGCTCTTAGCCCTCACAAGTGACTAGGTTCAAGTTGTACCATGGCTTTAATAGTAAATATGTTCTATGTAAGTGGTTTAGCAGGAGGCATTCGGTCTACTCTGCATCGGTAGCAAGTGCTCCAGGAGAGCTTCAGAGGCCTTGTCTCAAAATAAGCATTGGTCATGATGTTGAGGGAACACTTTTCCCTCTCCCCAAACCTCTCGTGCAGCGACTGCTCCTCTTCCCTCCCAGGCAAGGGGACACAAAAGCAAGTTCTTGGCCTAAAATACATCCCCGAGGCTGTCAAGTCAAAAGTGCTCTTAATTCCTGACTTCTCCTGGCCCTCATTAAGCAGATTGACTGGTGCCAGTCTAAGAGCATGACCTGGAGCCCCTGCCAGGACAGTGATTTCCCCACAACGGGGCTGGACCCCAGAGCTCCCCGTGCTCCCGGTGCTGCTGCAGCCGTCGTGCTCCCCTGCTGCGACGGCGTCCTGTTGGTAGGTGGTGGCTTTTTGTCCTCTTCGTGGGTCTTGTGTTTGACAGCCAGAGCCTGGAGCGTGCAAAAGCAAAGACAAAACGGGCACTTTGGGCTCTGTAGAGTTCAGGAGCAAGTCACTGCTTCGGTTTGTTCAAGGCTGACAGTAATCTCAGCAAAATAATAAACACTTACGTGAATTCTGCTGCGCTGTTACTGAATGTTTTCTGAATTGATACCAAACCAAAGGAACGCAGGAGAAATCTTCTGCTTATAGTTTCTCCCCCAAAATATGGGTGAATTCATTGTCCCTGCTCGGGGATAGAGGTGAAACACCCTTGCAGTTAGCTCCCTGCGCGCAGAGATGTTCAAGGACAATCCGTGCACGAGATCAGCCATAACTCATGCGCTGGCCGCAGCCTGGCTCCCCAGGACACAGCAAGAGATTGGATTCTGGAGCACTTAAGGAGCTATCTTTTGGCGTGGCATTAGAATAGAAATATTGACAGTTTTGCGCTACTAATAAAATAACAGCTTGAAAATCCTGACACCAAAATGAAATAGACATTTTGTGTGTTTTGTTTTTATTTGAAATGCTTGTAGCTTAGATATGCCAGTCAGGAAGAACTCTGTTGTAACAGTTATTATTTGTAAATGTGCTCTTCACAGTCTCATATTCATTTATAAATATATATCTATGATGCCAAACATCTGCTAGTAAAACTAGTGCCAGTTTCGTTTGGGCAAATAGAAAGTTCGCGTTTCAGGGTATTAAATGAAACAGAAAACTTTCCATTATTAAGAAATATGTATGAAGAAACCCCCCAACATTTACTAATAGCATTCAAACTAATAAACTGTTTCCAGTATGCGGAACTTTTTAACTCACACAAAGATTTATCTTTAAACTAAAAGCCTGCACTTTGTAATGTGAAATGCTTTTACGTGTAGTAGCAAACTGTTCATGGCTAATTTAGTTTTATTCTTACCATCTTACTTCTGGAAAGTTCCTCTTTCTCATTTTATCATTAGATGGTAATTAGTATTCAAGGGAAATTGGTCTTAATATATTAAAATTGGTTTAGTGCCTTAAGACCTGTACCAAAGCCAATGTCTTATTGGAAAATGTAATTGGGGACTCTGTGTATGTAATTAATTGTATTACAATTAAGAACTTTCATTAAGCAATATACTAGTACATTAAAGTAATAAGGGACATTTTTGCAATGCAGTTAACTTTATATTTTGTTGTTTTATCGAGGAAATACAGGTTCACTTGCTCTTGGATAGGCTACGTGCGGCATTTCAATATTCTGATATTACTAATGTGTCATTTTTATACGTCCTCTGGTGCTTACAGGTCCCTTTTGAGTAAGGCTCCTTGGTTTAGCTTCTCGCTTATTGTCAGAGTCGTGCTTCTGGTGCCTGTTGTTTCGTTACTGTTTGCCTCAGTGGAAAATCAGGATTTTCTGTGAGGTTGGACAGAGTTACAGATATAACTCTGTATTTCCCGGTAGTTCAAATACTTGAACAAAAATGCTGTCTCTGTACTGAACCTGCCAGGTTCAGTACAGAAAAAACTCTGATAGAGGGGCTTTTTCCAAACAAAACAAAAAAACCACCACAACAATGGAGTGAAGATCTTCAGCCGGTGTTTCCAGACCGGGAAATATGTCGATTTTCTGGGTGACCATCAAATCTAGAGACTGCAAAGTGGTGCCACGACTGGGACTTCTCAGGCACCACGGTGCTTCACCACAGCAGTCATCTTAAAGAGCAGAAGCGTGTGGCCCTTGAGTCCATTTTTGCTTTTTGTTCCGCTTCTGTGGGCAGAAAACACCGCTCGTTTTTTTCAGTCAGAGGCTGTGTTTTTGTGTTTTGTGTGGGCTTGCTGCCCAAGCAATGGAGCAGGGTGGAGAGCAGTCTGACTGGCGGGGAAGCCCTTCCTCTGGTGAGGACCAAGACAGGACACTTGTCCCTGGCTTGGGAACGGTGGAGCGGCAGCACGGGCTCCTCTCAGCCACCCTTTTCCTGCCCCATGCGTGGATTTTCCTACCCTGCTTCTCCAATAATGAACCTCCTGGCTTGGGCTGAGGGACACGCCTCCCTCCTCACTGTGCTCTGCGCTTGGTGCAGGCTCAGGCGTTTATCCCACACCTGACTCCAGCTTTTGTCACTTTCTTTCACAAAGTAAATCTTAATTAGGTAGGCTCTAAGGAAAACACGCAGAGGTCATTGCGAACTGAGTCTCTGTGTCATTATGCAGAGGAGTTTGTTTCTGGAATAGGAATCGGTTCCTCCCAGGACGAGGTGTCTCTGCCAGCAGAGCCATATTGCTGGGTCGGCTCTTGGGCTAAATAATAGATCTGGAGCATCCACTTTACTTGATTGTCTTCCCAAGCAGAAGCTTTTACATTCAAAAGCCACACTGTGATCTCCATTACAAATACCCTGACAGGCCTGTAAATATTTGACAGGTTTATTCACAGCTGCTTGCATGTGGAAAATATTTTTATGGTTTTTCCCCCAATCAGCTGGTGGAGATGGCTCTTCCCTCGCTGCTGCACGCCGGCAGTCTCGCCGACATCCTCGCCGAGCTGCGGGGTGAGAGCAATATGCCAAGTTCTGCAGTCAGGTTTTTCCCTGCAGGGCATTTCTCTCTGTTGTTACTGATATTACTGCCATTATCCGATGCACCCTCAGGGGTCCGCGTGCCTTGCCATCTTTAGACAGATGATCTGTTTTGATGGTGGAGCTCCTGGCTGCTCTCCCAAGAGCAGCAACTGTAGAAATTCTGTAAACCTGAATCCATTCACAAAGCTTCATAAAACAAAGTCGGCAGAGGTTACGGGTACACGGAGGATCTGAAAGGCTTCCAGAGCAGAATCCCTCTGCTCGGCTGCTCCGGCCGCGCCACTTAATGCTCCTGCAGTTCAGGCACTGACAAGGTGCTCGCTATTTTAGTTAACAGCCCCTGGATATGATCTGGCAGGCTGCTCATTTTCTTTCTAATATTTTTAATTCGGGTGTGTGAAATCTGAGAAGACTCGGCTTCATAATATCTGTGTAAGGTTGGCACGTAGTGTCCCCACGTTGCCGGTAAATCGGCGTGGCTGGGGAGGTTGGGGAGACTGGGAATACCTGCAGCACACCGGGTGAGTCTGGATCTTGTGAAGTGTTTTAAGGACATTTCGCAGGAGATGTGGGGACGAGGTTAATGTGTTGCTGTTCTTTGTGTTGTTTCTGAAGTTGGCATCGCTGCCAGGTCGGTTTGTTGGTGCTGACACTTCTCTAGGTGGCCACGAACCCCCCTGTGCAGGGTGCTGCCCACCGCACAGAGCTGGGAGTCTCCTTGCCCCACACCAGGAACGGCTCGAGGAGGTGGCTTCTCTGAATGCTAGAGCAGGGCTTCGTTAGGGACAGCGCTAACGAACCCCAGGGCTCCTCCCTGCCCTCGCTAGCAGAGACCCCTCTTGAGCTCACACCGTGGAGGCAGCCCTGGGGTTGTTCCCTGCCTGGCTGTGTCCTCGTCTGTCCCCAGCCCTCGCTCCCCTGTGGGCAGGTGGGTCTCACATGGAAGGGCTTGGAAGGGACCGTGTGGTCCTGCCATGCCATGCCGTGCATCCCCACACCGTGTGCCGTTGTCACCGTGTCCTGCCGCGTTAGCAGGAGCTGCTGCCGGGCCAAAGGGGCATTTCACTGGTTTCCATCGGTGGAAGAGGGTCCCAGTTTGCTCTCGACAGCGGTGCCACTGCCACCCTCCTGCGTGGCTCTCAGGCACCGCCGTGCGACAGTGCTGCAAGATGCTTTTAAGTGCACCAAAAAAGTTTGACATATCTCAGTGTATCTTTGAAGTACTGCAGCTGAGGGTTTGACATGATACATTATGATAATCCATAGTATAGAGACATTAACACAGGGGTCTTTGACAAAATACATTGTAATGTCTCTGAAGGAGCCATTACAATTTATCTTGTCATTCTGGAGCATAGAGTGGTTGCAACGTTAAGATGGCTCTGCATAAATTCACATGTAGACTATTTCATTTGATTTTTGGAATTCTTTCAAGTTGAATGGCACAGCCCAGTTGGTAGGTTAACTCTTTGTCCCCCGTCCCCAGAGAAGGGTCCCCAGTGGGTGTCAGGGGCTGTGGTACGAGGAGCTGGCATCGCCCGCTCGCCGTGCGCAGGCTGCAAGCTGGTGTGACTGGCCTATGAGATCTCCTGCTTCGTGCTCTGGAGATGCATTTTGACTCATTGAGCAGCCAACGCTAACCTTCCTTGGGTGCAGACATGAAAGATGCTCGTCAGAAACAGCAACATTTGTTACTGAATTAACAGGGAGGAAGGGAACGCTTTCAGCAGCAGGAAGGGCGCTCCATGCTCAGGTGGAGCTTCTCTTCTCTTTCAGCTACATCTGTCCTGCTTTTGGCCACCACCTCGACAGGTCCCCATGCGGAAGCAAGCGGCGGGTGCTTCTGCAGCTCTGAATGTTAGCAGCAAGCCTGTGTCTGCATCGGCGGTGTGTGTCCCAGGGCTTTTCTCCCTGGGAGCCACGGCCTGTCCTGGCAAACTGGCCTCTCGTCACGGGGACCCAAACGTGGAAACTGGGCCCAGCTTCCCTGTGGGCTGAGTCCCCGCACAGGATGGGGGTGGGCATGAGCATCCCCAGAGGGAGAGGTCAGCACGAGAAGCGCCAGAGCTGGGGCTGCTCAGGTCTTCAACAAAATTAATACGTAACATCTGACAAGTTCTTAGACTGCTCTGCAGGAACTTTAAGACCTATGCTAAAATTCCATCATCTCATCTTTCCATTATTAAAATTTCAGCAAAATATAAAGTTTTCATTAATCTCCTGCAGCAAATTTAGTACTCTGAACTGGCAGTTGATTCAGCTTTTAGGACTGCATTAGCTGGGAAATTAAACAAAACGTGTCATTCTTCGATATCTTCTGCAAGAAGCTAAATCAGTTTTCAAACGTATTTATACCACTTTATCTAACAGCATCTGAATGATCATTTGGAGCTGAGATGCTTTATTAGCAGCTGGCGTAGAAATTAGTCTGCACAAAATTATATATCGCGTTATAGTAATGTTTAAATTGGTGTTAATCCAACGTCATAAAATGTAAAAAAATCTTTAAAGTGTGTTATATTTTTTCAGTAATTGGCATTTTGGCTTAATGAGATGTTACCTTTTATAAAGCCAGTACCTGCAGTAGTAATGAGAATACTAATTAGTAAATAAAGCTCAGCTTCATTACCGCGGGACTGAGATCAGAGTGGCCGAGGTGCTGCCGGCGCTGCAGCGAGACACCAGCGTCACATCCCGGGTCGGGGATGCTGAAACGCGGGAGGACTGGGCTCGTGCACCTGACGGTGCTGCCCTGCTGGGGACGGCCCCGCGCGATGGGCTGTGGGTGTCCTGGCCGGGGTCCCACCAGGTCAGCCCGGGGATGCCTGTGGTCCAGGGGTGTCCCGTGTGACGTGAGAACCTGCCGCTGGGATGTTGCTCTGCTCTTGGTGTGGGACACAATGTCCCTAACGAATCCGGGATTTTGTCTTTGGATGGAGGGTGAGAACTTCCTCCTCCGAGGCACGAGCCTTTTGTTGTTTCTGAAAGAGCCATCTGCAGCCGCAGAGGTCCCAGTGCTGCGTGCGCACCAGCTGAACCGTGTGCCGTATTTTAAACCTCTCGTTCATTATTGTTGGCTTGTTTTGCAGGTTCAAGAGGAGAAGAGGTCTCGGAGGAGGACCCTCAGATCGATATCGCTACCGTTCAGGACATGCTCAGTAGCCACCATTACAAGTCCTTCAAAGTCAGCATGATCCATAGGCTTCGATTCACCACTGATGTTCAGTTAGGTAAATCAATCCCTACTATAACGCTTAGGAAAATGGAGTGGTTCAAACCTTTGGCCATCTCTAATAGCTGACTGTCCATCTCAGATGGTTTTAAAGCGGTCGTTATCCTGTCGGTCCATTTTGTTGTGGAGCACGTCACTTGAAAGCGTTGCTGGCATTTCAGCAGTTAAAAAAAATTGCTTTCAGTTGGAAATACTTCAGTATTTTTATTATCTACAATCAGCTAGCACATGTTTCTTCTGAAAGAAGGCCATTATTTAATGACCTCATCTCTTTTTTTTATGTAGGCTTCCTAATGGAAAGCTTCTGCCAACTGTTTTGTTATTTTTAAACGAGCCTATGCAAAGTTAGGAATGATTAGCTTTTTCCTTTGGAGACTGAAAGATTTTAATGACCAAGTGGAAATCTGAAGTAGAAGAAAATAAAACTAGCATTCTCTGAAGGTTCTGTATTGCCCTTATTAGCTTTCTGAATGCTTTTGAAAAACCCGAAGGCCAAGGGATGACAGAATCTTTAATTATAAAAGCCCCATTACTGTTTTAAAATGATTGAATGGCTTTTTATCTTTGTGTTTAAATTGTGAAAATTTGATTAATGATGCATTGGTAGGTGACCTGTGACATTCCTGCAAATACCTTCCATAAAGAAATGATTCAGCAGTAAAACAATAAGTGTTGTAATATTTACAAAATACATTTACTCTGTAGAATTCAGTAGAATTGTTAAATTTAAGCTATATGAGTTCCTGTGTTATTGTCACTACAGGCTCTTCATTCTTCCACCCTTAAGCACATATAAAAGTCTATGTCTCTCAGATTCTTGCAGAAGAGGCTTTCTTGGTTTATTTTGACCTGTCTTGTTAAGGAAGGATTTATTTGCTGGTGCTGAAGCAGGGCAGCGCTGGGCATGTTTTCTGCTTTTGAGCAAACTATCTGGGTGTGATAGTTTGCTTCCAGTGAAGTTTGACTCACTGTATCTGGAAAGTGTCAGAAATGAGAGCTTGAAAAGGTCATGACAGATCACTAAAGATAAATGGTTAAGGGAGAATAGCTGTTAAATGAAACAAATGGCTTAACTTGTGCAGCAGCGGAGGAGCTGACCCTGTCCACTAGTGTAAGGACCATAAAATTTTCCTCTTATAACAATCTGTGAACTTGAATATTTTTGATGGCAGTACGCTGACAACGTGATTGCTATAGCCTAATTACTTTTTAAAAATCAAAGAAAACCACAGTGGAGTATATGAAGTTTGGGCGAATGTACAGCATCGAAACCTTGAAGTCAAAATAAGTGTATCTTGCTGGGGTTTCTCCTGAATTTTTTTAAGCTACTAAAAGAGCGATGCTGGTAAAAGAAGCACTGAGGTGCTGTTCAGATTGGGGCTGTGGAGTGTCACTGCTGCCTTCTCCTGCCGGTGACAGACTGCTCCGTACAATCTGAAAGGTAAAAAACTGTCTTTTTTTTCAATCGCTCATCAGTAGCAGTGGTTTGGGAGCCGTGCTGTGTCAGTTTAACGACAGCCAGTTGCAAAGACTTTTCTCTGTAGCACTTTTATGTCATTGGTCTTATGTAGCAGCCAGAGCGACACTTGTTCTGGAGGGCACCGAGAACCCAAAATCGCTCTGTAGTGACGGCATCGATGGTGTCGGCAGCTGCGCCAGAGCGTATCAGCTGCCGGGCCGGCCGAAACACGGGGCAGTGGTTGCACTGGAAATAGCCGCGTGGTTCTGGGTGCAAGTCCCAGTTTCCCAGACAACACAGGATGTGACAGAGCCCAGAAGCGGTGGAGAAAACGCTCGGCGTAGCTCATCTCCATGCCCTGGAAGACACACACACGTCACAGGGTTTGGGGAGGTTCTGTGCCGGTTTTATCCCCGCTGCGCAGAGCCAGTAGCAGCAGCGTGAGCTGGGCTTGGGAGCTGCTCCTTGCACACTGGTGCTTTTTGAAGCGTTTTAGCTGTTTTGAGGCCTGACCGCTGAATTTGAGGCGAGGTTTACTGGAAATATTGGAGTCAGCTCGAGCTTCCGTACACTGTGCACAGTTCCTCCAGAGTGCAAAGCCGTACAAAAGTGACCATGGGAGGAACGACCACCTTTTGACTGATGGCTTTATTACAGTGGAAAGCTTTAGCCATAGCGGGTCGAGGTCTGGGGGTTTATGTTTCAGCTCATATCACGGTGTAATGCTCATACTCCCAACGTTTTTACAAAGGTTCCATCGTGTTGTGAAGGAATAAGGCACGTTTGCTTGTGTATCACATTAGCAGAACTAAAAGAAGCATATTGTCCTGGAAAATGACTGCTGGCAAGGGTTTCAGAAAAGGGGGGGCAGCTGCAGACCCCAGCAGAGGAAGCACAAGCAGAACAGTGTTCCCGGACTCGTACATTGATGACATTTCTTTCGATAAAATGAATGAATTTTAAAAATCGTAGAAGAAGCGTTTTCACTCGGTTTTTGAGCATGACTAATTTGTGGTGCGCTGCAGAGCCTGCAGAAGCCACATCCATAACACTGTTCTGATTTTAGGTTTCCACACACACAGATTGTGAGAACAATAACACGGAAAAGACAACTTCTTTGTCAATGTGCTCTCTGGATGTGTGTAAGCCTAAGCCGGTGATGTCGAGATAGAGAAATAATGGATGAAGTATACAGCAACAATTTGCAGATAAAAATAATAGAAGTTAAAGTGTATTTTACATGATAAAAAAAAGATGAAAGAGGAGGAAGTCTGTTACATCTGAGATGGTTACAAAATCCATGCTTGGTGAAGTAGCCTCTGCTGAAAAGATTGATGCAATGGGGAGTGACCTTGGCTTGGAGCAGGAGCTGGTGATGTATGTATGAGCATCTCTCTGCTAAATGGACCCAGATTTGTAGCACTAATATACATGGAAGCCCAGAACCAAACTCAGGATGGCAATAAATCAACAGCCACTTTGGGTGTCATTTCTGGTTTATATTCCACTATTGTTCTATCACTTTAATTCATGTCACTATCATCTGTTCATCTGGAACAGTTTTATATAATTTTCCAGTGGAGTTACCTGACAAATCCTATCAAATTAACAAGGTGCATTAACAATATTGACTGGCTATGAATTCTGAAGTTACAGGACCATACAGTGAACATTTTTAAAGGATATTTGCAGGGGTGACGCTTTTAGAGGAAGGGATGGGGAACAACCCTCGCACACAAAGAATCTGCACTTTTATTTTTAGAACTTGCCTTGAGTTTTTTCAGTGAGAAAATAAGACCTTGTACCACCAACTTCGCATATTTTCCTTAAACTACAGAAAATGCCGCTTTGAATAATTAACAATTACAGTGAAATAACAATGCCAATGTTAAGTAATCTGTCCAAAATTAAATTACAAAACAAAATAGGCTCCAGATACAGCGTCAGCCTGCTCAAATTACCTGGTTCTAGTAGTCCCTGTGTTAATTGGGCTCTTGATACAATGCTTAATTGAAATGTGATCTCTCTGATGTGACGTATGTCTAATGACAAAGCAGATTCTTGGATTAATAGAAGGGGGAGGTGGTTGGTGGTGTTACTACAACCCAGCGTCACAGCCAGGGTTAAAATGAAGGTAACCTTGGAGGGGTGGACAGGGCTGCAGCCAGAAGCCCGCTGGAGCTGTCTCCTCTTTGCTCTGTGAGCTTCGAGTTTAGAGATGAATAAAATACAGCTGAACATGTTTTAGTTCTGCAGCTATGACCACACTTCAAGAAATACTGCGTTTATTTTGGAGGGCGTGGGAGAGTCGGGGGGTGGGAGGGTGTGTGTGTGTGTGTGGCTTGCTTTCATTACATCTCTTAAAAGTTTTATCATCAGCTTCTTTAGGTTTTTTTTGTGCTTCAGACGAGCCAAGCACAATGAATTTGAAAGCGTTGTAGCCAAACCCCTCAAGAGGGAAAAGGTTACCTCAGCTGGTTTCCCAGAGATGCAAGAGTTAAATGATGGTTAAATACTTCTTTCCTGTATTGCTTCCTTTTGTCACTCTCTCCTGAGCTTCACCTATAACTCAGGACAGAAGAAATGTAATTATTTCCACGGCTCCACACATCTTGATCTAAGAAGCACACTGGGAGGTTAGTTCGGTTGTGTCAACAGCCACTGAGCAGCGAGTTTCTGTTGGTCAGTGCAGCCTGGCAGGGCTTTTGCTTCGCAAGACGGTGGTAAAGACCACTGTAAATTACAGCGAGGGTCCCGGGCTGGTCACGATGTGCTGGTGGCCCTCAGCCTGTCCGGGAGTGTCCCACTGGAAAGGCTGTTGGTGCACGACTCGAGGAGGAATGTGTCAGGACATCAAGGAGTGTTCTGCTCTGGCTCCCAAAGGCGTGCTGCGGGGCCGCGCCGTGTCCCGGCCGGACCCGGTGCCTGTGCCAAGAGCTGCACAAACCCTCAGAGCAACCTCGTGAGAGCTGGCTTTCAAATGGCAGCGGTGTGAAAACACGCAGGATCTCTGGGGCTGGGTGTCTTTGTTCATGAGAATCTGGGTAGCACAAAGAGCGGTTCTGTGACGCCGTGGGCGGGTGTTGTCCCCTCCGCTGGAGGGTATCGTGTCTGTGCTGTGTAGGAGCTAGAACAGGGACGGTGTGTGATGGTGTCTGTTGCATAGAATAGTGGTGATTGGAAAAACTAGCAGTATCTTTTTATAAATCTCGCAGCTCGTGTAGCTGCTGCTTCCAGAAGAGCTCTGTATGTGTCGAGAAGAATTTTTTCTGTGATATTTCTTTCTCGTTGGTATGCTTATACAGGAGAATAAAATGCAGATTGTCAATGCAGTTTGATAGCCATTTGCTTTTGGTTTCAAAAGCTCCTGTGCCTTCAAAAAGCCCAGAAGGGCAATATACTTTCATCCCATTTAAGATTTATAAAGTGTGTCAAACGGCTGATACGAAATCACTTAAACAGATCACTAGTGTGCCTCTCTATTCTTTCTCATCTCAGGTATTTCTGGAGACAAGGTAGAGATAGACCCTGTTACTAATCAGAAGGCCAGCACTAAGTTTTGGATTAAGCAGAAACCCATTTCAATCGATTCCGAGCTCCTCTGTGCCTGTGACCTTGCAGAAGAAAAAAGCCCAAGTGAGTAGTCCTTTTTATTTATGTGCTCTCTTCTCTCCCTCCCTGTATGTGCTCGATGTCCAAAGAATTATTGCTGCCGTGTCCTTTTCTTTCTATAGGTGTTTTATTCATGATAGCATGTTTGTAATCCGACACGGTTCTGTTACAGAGAACACAACACACACAGATACACGTTCCACGAGCATCCTTTAATGCTGCTTACAGCTAGTGGCATCATTAGCAGTGTTCTCTGCCCGCTCTGAGCAGCTGCTCATGGGGCCGTACCAGGAGCCTTTGCCTGGCTGGTCTCCAGCTCCATAGCAGGGCCATCAAATACATGTTTTGGCATAATTGAGATTTTTCTGAACTTCATAACACTCAGACTGGTTTTAAACAATTTCCTGGGTGCGATTGAGGATCTCGGACATACAGTAAGTACCAGCGCAGTTCACATCTGCTTCAGCCGTGGCTGCAGGGGCACGGGGATCACGACGTGCTGCTCCGAGAGCTCTGTTTTCAGGAGAGCAGTGACAGTGCAGCGATAGCTACGCTGGCTGCAGGATGGCTTGGACATCCCCGTTCAGCCAGTCATCGGCAGGAGGTCAGGGTTTGGTACGTTCCGAGCGTGACTTCAAAAGCCCAGTGCTCTTGCTTGTTGTGTCAGTGGAGTAATGAGTGTCTGTAACTGTAAAATTTGTTTTAAAAAGCACAGGATAGGCCCTGGGGGAGTTGGGCAATGTCTCCCGGTGGTGCCGAAATGTAACTGTCTGCTATCAAAAGTAACTGCGGTTCAAGAGCTCAGATGGATTTTATTACACTTGTGCTTTTGCAGGGTAGGGATCCCAAGTATTAAGTACTTATCTGCAAGGTGACAGAGGGGGAGAATTATGTGATACGTATTTACAGAGGTAATGATCTGTTGAATTCTCTTGGAAGAGTAAATTTATGGCTGCCACAGATTTTATCAGCAATTATTGAACTATATCCTTCTCCCCTTCATTACCCCTTCCTACTTCCATGTTCTTAGTCCAGTCATTGTCTTCCTCTTCTGTCTCTGTAGCGAGATTTCACAGTCCTTGGGAACCCAAGGAGACTCATGCTCCCAAGGAGAGACTTCCCTGATGAGCAGGCAGTCCAAAACATCTAACGGTTGTCTTTGGAGTTCAGGGTGCAGTTCTGTGCTTGTGTGCACGTTGTCACCTCTGAGTTTGTAGCCACGTTTCATTTCAAATGCAAACACTTGCAGTGATAGAAGCATGTGCACAAAATGGGGCTGTATCTGAAAAGCCAGCCTTGAAACTGGGGGTTTCCAGCTCACCCTCACAGCAGCAGGATGGTCTGAGAGCTTCAGGCTGTCCCTGAGCACCTCCAGAGCTGTGTCCTGCAGGTGGTGGGGCTCTCCAGCCCCAGGGGCAGCAGCTGCTGCTGTAGGAAATTCTCTTTGTACCCAAATCCTGCCAACCCAGGCAGAAATAAGGGACAGGATTTCAGCCCCCCCAGATAGTCAGCAGGAAGGGCAGTACCTTCACCTGGAGACTGCTGAGTGAAGAATCGTGGTCACTTTGGAGGGGGTGCTGACAGGTTATGACACAGGCAACCTTTATGATACTGAGATTTTTTTTTTTTATTTACTTATTTTCACATGGCCATCATAAACTTTTCCTACTCAGTAACTGTTCAGCATAGTTCCTACAGGAGAAAATAATTCCTCCTGAAATCTGCTGACCTCTTCCTGATTCACTAAAAATCTTCAAAAAGTCATTATTTTAGGCCAGTAGAAGAGACTTTTAGTGCGACATCTCAGAATGATACATTTTAGGGAACTCTTAACAGCAGATCAGTATCTCTTGAATTTTAAGTGGAAAGAAGTTCTTTTAGTAGCATAAAGGAATGAAACTCACTGTATTTCACAAGTTTTGTCTGTGATTTTTATCAGCATAGTGATGTATGTTTGTAGCAGAGCTTACATCAAAAATTATTCCTGGATCTTCCTTGAATGAATTATTGCAAAGAAAGAGAGGCTGAGTAAAGATAAGGTCTTTTGAGTTCTGCAATATATTTTGTTTTCATGTTTTTATGTCTTGTAACACAAACATGCTCCATCTCATCTCTCAGAAGTGTCCTGCACACGTGGCAGCGCCGGCGCAGCTGCGCCCGGCAAAAACGCAGCGTGTTACCGAGCTGCCCGCCCTGCCTGGACACCAGCTTGTCACACAGCGGGGTGCTGCTTGGCCGGCCGGACCTCTTCTACATCTCTTCAGAATCATAGAATGTGAGGGGTTGGAAGGGACCTCTGGAGATCATCGAGTCCAACCCCCCTGCCAAGCAGGACCAG